>JAADYG010000999.1:0-10210 GCA_023338115.1 Phytopythium boreale | reverse complement strand
GGGGGGGGGGGGGGGGGGGGGGGGGGGGGGGGGGGGCAGACACCGAGCGCCACGCACTGCTGCTTTTGCTGCTGGGCCTGCATCTGCTCGACCGACATTTGCGCCTGCGCGTTCGTGTTCTGCTCCGATCGGCACAAAAGGAAGGGCGGCAGATTAACACGTGCGGCCGTCCATGGCCCCAGGCAGCGACTACAGCTCTCCACGCACGCTCATGGTCGCTCGCTCGCTTCTCCCGCTCGTGCTCGTCGCCCTCCGTTCGTAGTGTTGGTTCTCGTGGTGAGCTTCTCGATCATGCATGGTCACTAACATGAGTCAATCCGTTAGAGTGACATCAACCCAGGAATGATGCAACGAACAGAAACAGAAGCGATGAACCGACGGCGCGCGGGCGGCGATGCGCGCGGTGCGCGGCTCACGGAGGCGGACGAGCTGGAGAGCGTGCTGCGCTTGTTCTTCCGCGTCCCGAGCGCACAGTCGCGCAAGCGCGCGCGCACTGAGCCGCAGGCAGAGGCGCCCGGAAGCGACTTGGAGGCGCACCTGAAGCGTATCAAGCAGGTGCTGCGCGACGCGGCGACGGAGACGCAGAACGCGCTCGTGCAGCGCGTGTACGACGTCGTGGTGGTGCGGCTAGGCGCGCGCAAGGTTGCGCCGACCGTCTTGGAGCGGGTGCGATGGCTGCAGTGTCGGTGCTTCCGGTAGAAACGACCACACATTGACGATCTCTCGCTGTGACCATGGACGTTTTTTCCAGGCGATAAAGCTGAGTAGCGAGCTGTTCCGGCGGTCGGCGGCCTTCCGAAAGCTGATAGTGTCGCAGGCATCGCAGTTCTACGTGCGGCTGCTGGCAGCTGCTGGTGAAGACGGCGAGGCAGTGAGGACCCATGGCGCCACCGTGGCGCGAACGCAGGCGCCGTCGCGAAGTCAGCGACAGACTCCACAGTTGTCGATGGCGCTGGGGCTCATTGAACAGTGGAAGGAGGAATTTGGCGCGCGCTACCTGCCGCTCGTGGCTGGGTACGACGTGTTGGTAGCGCGAGGCTACGAGTTTCCGAGGGTGAGGGAGACGCAGGCAGCGGAGCAGGAGCGAGCGCAGCAAACGCAGGCGCACCGCGGCCGCGTGCGCGAGCTCAAGGCACGACAGAGGCAGCGAGAGATGGACCAGTTCGTGCCAGAGATGGAGACGCTCTTGAGCGAGATGCACCAGATCTTCGAGATCCTCATCCCGACGCTGGACGCGTTCCAGTTACCGGAGGCGGTAGCGTCACCAACGTCTGAAGCACCAGCACTTGCACTGCCAACTCCTTCAACGACGAACAATTCATCAGGCCTCCGTGATGCGACGATTCCTGGCGAGTCTAGAGAAGAACAAGCGCGCGAGACGCCACGCGACGTACCAGCGACTGTCGCGTCGGTCGGAAACGGCTTCGCAAGCGGCGCAGAAGATGACGACGACGATATCGAGTGGGAGTCAGTCGATCCGGACGATGAAAGTGGCGCCGTCCAACGAAGCGACGCCAGCCAAGGCGATGAGGAGGACGAGGGTCTCGAGCGAGGCGGGATGCCGCATGAAGGCATGGACATGAACGAGATCGTGCAGGCGTACGGCCTCGGCAGCTCGTCGTACCAGCTGACGATCGAGATCCCGACGTCCGTGTGCGAGCGCTCGGCCGAGAACGAAGTGCTGTTTCGTACGCTCGCCGACGGCATATTGAGACTGCGGAAGCGGTTCCTGCCCCTGGTTCGCGACTGGCTCGAGTACGCCGCGAGTCCCGATGCGGCCCATTCGGCAGCCACCAACGAACGCGATCGCGACGAGTGGCGCCAACTCCAGGACCTACAGGCGCGTCTGCACGACGTGGAGCTGAAATGGGAAGACCTCATCCGCGAGAGCGAGCGCAAGCGATTCGCGCGCATCACGCCCGCGGTCGTGACTGTGCCGACCGACGCGTACGAACCGCAGCTGCCCGACGGCCCGCGCAAGCGCCGCCCGCCGTCGTCCTAGGGTCCATACACGTTACCAGCAGAGGGACAAGCATGCGTACGCATCGTCGTACATACTGGTTTCTGCATTAGATAAGGAGCATTGACGAGTACCGTGGCCGGAAAGTGCGCTTTCACGAGTTGAAGCAACATTATCAGATTCAGATCCCCTCTGAGCCTTGACGCCAATCACCAGCCGTCGGTGTGAAGCCATGTGCAAAAGCGCGGGACGCGCACCATTCAAACGCGGCTCAAATCTGATTCCCCCACAATCCATTTTCACCCAATCAGATGCGCAAACGATTTACACTTTCATCCAATGGAAATTCGCAACCTCTCACCCAGTGGTTATTTTCCACCAATCACAAATCACCGATCTCCCGCCTTGGCTTTTCCTGACCATCACTCCGGCATCAGCGCGCGACCGACGGCCTTTCTTCTTGTTTCCGCGCTTTCTCTGGTCAAAAGCCCAAGCCAAAACGGAAATCGCTGGTCCCGCGCGCTCGTCCGCCGTTCTCCCGGTCGCTCCTTCTCGCGGCGTTCGACGTGTACACGGAGGCGGAAGGACGTGAACGGAGGAAAAGGCTTCTCCGTCTTTTTCTCCCTCTCGCTCGGACCCCAAAGTGGCCCGCGCTCCGGCCTATTTAATTCCCGATTCGTTTGTAACTTACACCGCTGATCCAGTTATGGCTGCGGGCATATCGACCGAGAGCGCGGCGGCGGCCGTCGGCGACTGGGAGGCGCTGCTGTGGAGCCTCATGGCCGTGGACAACGCCGAGCGCAACCGCGCGGAGCAGCAGTTCGCGGAGCTCAAGCAGCAGAGCGACGTGACGCTACTGGGCCTCGTGCGGGTGGTGCACTCGCGGCGCTCGGACGACGTGCGCGGGCTCGCGGCCGTGCTGCTGCGCCGCGTGTTGCTGCGGGACGCCGTATCGCTATGGCCGAACGCGAGCGCCGACGTGCGCGCGACCGTCAAGCGCGAGCTGCTCGCGGTGCTGCTGGAGGAGCAGAACCGCAGCATCCGCCGCAAGGTGTGCGACACTGTTGGCGAACTCGCGAGCAGCATCCTCGAGGACGGCCAGTGGGACGACCTGTTGCCCACGCTGCTCGGGTGGGTCGACGACGCGCACAACGTGGCGCTGCGCGAGACCACGCTGCGTGTGTTGGAGATGATCGCGATCTTCCTCGCCAACCAGATCACACAGGAGGCGGCGGACGCCAAGACCGCGAATGTGCAGGTGTCGAAAGATGGCACCACGCTGGAAGTCACTATCGTGAGCACGCTCGTGCGCCGTATCGCAGACCCCGAGGGCCATGTGGCCGTGAACTCCATCCGCGCGCTGTCGATGCTGCTGCTCAACATGGACTCGCTCGACGGTGTCGCACACCCGGAACTGCTCGGATCGACGGTGTCGCTGGTACTGCAGGCGCTGCATCGCATGCTGGCGCACTCCCAGTTTGACGAGGTGATGGAGACTCTCGAGGTGCTCATTGAACTTGTCGAGCCGCACCCGCTCTACTTCAAGCCTGGACTCAAGCATTACGTCGAGACCATGGTGCGCATCGCCGACGCCCCCGCTGCTACCGTCGTTGTGGGCGGCAGTGCAATGCCCGATGGCTGCCGACAGCTCGCAATGGAGTTCCTCGTATCGATCTCCGAGCAGGCCCCGTCCAAGTGCAAGCGTCTCTCGAAGAACTTCTTTGTGCACGCTGTCTACCCGATCGCCTTCAAGATGATGCTTGAGCTGCAGGACGTGGACACGTGGAATGTCGCCAACTGTGAGGACGAGCAGGAGAGCGTCGTGGATCACGAGATCTCCAACTTTGACGTTGGCTCCGAGGCCCTCGAGCGCCTCGTGGCAGCAATTGGCCCCAAGCGATCGCTCCCGAAATGTTTTGCGCTGATCCAAGAGTACGCGTCCAATACGGAGAGCTGGCTGTTCCGCCATGCAGCGCTCGTGGGTTTGTGCCAGATTCTGGAAGTGCTCACGTACGAGCATCTCGACGCGATCGTGCAGCACCTGCTTGCGCAAGCGTACGACCCACACCCGCGTGTGTGCTGCACAGCCATCGATGTCATTGGCCAAATGTCGGTTGACCAGGGACCGCAGTTCCAAGAGGCGTACCACGCGCAGGCACTGACGGTGCTTGCGCACTACCTCGAGGACTTCAGTAAGCCACGCCTTCAGGCTCATGCCGCGACTGCTCTGCGCCAGTTCATCGATATGTGCCAGCCTGAGACGCTCGAGCCCTATCTGGAGAAGCTATTGCATCAGCTGTTCGCGATTCTCCAGCCATCGGCTCCGGGCCAGTCGCGCGTCGTGCAGGAGCAGTCCATTACAGCTATCTCGTCGATCGCGACTGTCGGGGGCGCTTCGTTTGCCAAGTACTACGGCGCGGTCATCCCATCGCTGAAGCAGATCCTGCTGTCGTGTCTGCAAGAGTGCACGACGACGGGTGCCCCTGGGTCATTTACTCTCGGCGGAATCACGCTCGAGTGCATCAGTTTGATTGGGGTGGCTGTCGGCAAGGACCTGTTTGGTGCTGATGCCGTCGAAATCATGACCATCATGGCTGAAATGCAGAATACGCCGAAGATCGTGGGAAACGAGTGGATCCGGACCTACTTGCTCCAGGCGTGGGCGCGGTGTTGCAAGTGCCTCGGCAAGGACTTCGCCCCGTACTTGCCTGTGGTCATGCCCACGCTGTTGTTCGCGGCGATGCAGCAGGCTGAGTTTGAAGTGGACCCGACTACGCTACCGTCGGATGATGACGATGACGCATCTACGGACGGCGAGGACATTCAGATCGCGCAGGTGAACGACCGATGTCTGAGCATCCGCACGTCGATCTTGGAAGAGAAGGCGACAGCTTGTCAGCTGCTGGCGGGCATGGTCATGGACCTCGAAGATGCCTTCTTCCCGTATGCAGAACAAGTGACGCAGGTGCTCGCGCCCCTCATGACGGACTCGGTGCACTCGGACATTCGCTCTTCGGCTATCAGCTCGATGCCCGCGCTCGTGAAGTGCGTTGCACTCGCTTCTTCCAACAGCGAAGCCATTAAACAGATGGTGGACTTCACGCTTGGGCGCTTGGTCAACGCGCTCACGTCGGAGCCTGAGGTGGAGCTCGTGATGATCATTATGCAGAGCATGAAGATGTGCATTGTCAATGGTCTCGAGCTTCACCCGCACGTGTCGCTGAATGAGGCGCAGCTGAAGGAGCTTGTTCTCGGCCTGCTGCTTGTGCTGGGAGATAGTTTCCAGCGGCGTGCGCTGCGGCGCGCGGAGAAGTCTGCTGACCTCGCTGAGTCGGAAGGAGGTGACAGCCAGGATGCTGCATCCGAGCATGCGGGAGAGGAGGAAATCGATGACGATGAAGATGATGATGACGAGAACCAAGACGTCGAGCAAGAGCTGCAGTTCGTGTTGGCAGACTGTATCGGCTCGCTGGCGAAAACGCATGGCGACAAGTTCTTCCCGGTGTTTCAGCTCCTCCTCTGGGACAAGATCGCCGAGCTGACCGCGGCACACTGTCTCGCCGAAGATCGTAAGCTGGCGCTGTACATCCTCGATGACGTGCTCGAGTACTGCGGTGTGCGAGCCATGAACGAAGTAGATGTTTTCTTGCCGCTGCTGAGCAACGTGTTGCAAACGAGCGAGGGCTACCCACCACTTATCCAGGCGTCCGCGTTTGGTATCGGCGTCTGCGCGCGACTTGGCGGCGACCGCTTCGCCAAGCATGCGAACCAGTGTTTGCAATTGCTTCGTGAAGTGTTGACCCACCCGCAAGCGCGCGAATCCGCGATGTTGAACGCGACTGATAATGCCGTGTCCGCGTTCGGACTCATTTGCGAGTACCAGTCGAGCGCTGTCGACTCGGCTACGCTATTCCCGCAGTACCTGCACCTACTGCCGCTTCGTGGCGATCTTGAAGAGTCGGTGGAGGTCATGAACCGCCTGTGCACGGGGGTGGACGAGCGCAAGGAGCTTGTTCTTGGTGCGAACGGCTCCAACGTCCAGCGGATCGTCGCCATCTTTGCGGATGTGATCGCGAGCCGGCGCAGCTTCAACAAACATGTTGGCGAAGAAGTGTACACTGCGCTGCGCGACCGCGTTGCCGCTAGCCTCGTGGGTCTGCGTGCGTCGATTCCGGAGCCGTTGATGACGCAGGCGTGGGCGACGTTGTCGGGCCAGCAGCAGGCCGCTTTGCACTCGCTCTTTGGGTGAAATGGACTGAACTCGGTGACGTCGAGAGTACTGGCGACGGAGCAAAGTGGCAGTTGAGTACGTGCGGCACCAGAAGCACGGCAAAGCGAGCGCTGGCTGCCCCATGAGTGGGTGAAGACGTGTTGTGGGTATCGAAGACGGGGGCGGGGCGGCCAGCATCACGGCCGTCGTATTGTAAAATGACAAGCGTGTGCATGGTTGCAGGGGTTGCGTTGTGCTTGGGTGCGTGTGCGATGTATGAGGGTCTGTGCATGTCGAGTGGCGTGTTTGGTGCAAGCTGGCGGTCCCAAGTCGGCGGCGAAACGGTGAAGGTGGCAGTTCCAAGCGTCGGTTCCTCGCCTCCTCGCTTTGTGCGTACGTGCCCATGTCCGAATGGACCGGTGGTTACTGATATTCTAATCCGCTCGCTGAGTTGTTTTCTAAACAGGCAGACAGGGGCACCGCGAAAGCAGAGGCCGTGTGGTACGCCCACTGTATTTTTACCCGGTTTTCCCCGATGAGCCACCTTCGTTCATGTCGATGAACAGGACAGGACCTCCCTTCAAGCCAAGATCGAGTGGGCGCCAACAATAGCCACGCCCGCAGTCTTTTGGGCCAAGAATAACCGCGCCCGACGCCTGCTGGTGGGGCATTTCTTGGCGGTGTGGTCGAGGGCGCCGACTTCCAGCAGGCTCACGCTGAGGGCACCCGTCGTCGCTGATCCTTGCCCGGCCATCTCGCTGCTGCCTCGTGCGCGCGTGTGTCTTGCTATTTGCCGCCGGATAGGAGAATCCCTTGTTAAACCCATCTACTGGACGTGAGGCAGGATCACCGGAGCGGCGACCCCACAAGCGCGGGACCTTGACGCTTTGTTGTGGGAATCCAGCCTGTGCTGTCCGTGATGGGGGGCGGGGCGTCCGTGCACGCGCTTGGACCGGACACGTTCGCGCTGATTCGACAGGTACCCATGGCGTCTCGATCATACTGCTATTGATGGCAAGAGCGCCATATCAAGACGATTGACCATGGTGATGTGATTTATTGTTAATGTGGGTAGGAATATCAAAACCTCGTGGCAGCCGGCGACTCGGAGGAGCACATCTTCCACAGCCTACGGGAGCTGCTGATTCACAAGCTCAACCCGGACGACGAGCAGGACGTCAATGGCGACGCATCAAGTGCTGTTGGCCGCACGGACAGCGGCCGCCGCTACGAGTACGCCATGAGCGATGGTGACGCAGCAGCTTCGTCGCACGCCAAGGACGAAGCCGCAATGAGTTGACCAGATTCGGAGCGTGAGGATGCTACGATCGAAGAGGATGCGGTGGAAGCAGCAATGACAGAGGCGGCAGCCGAAGAACTACAACCTGCGGGCGATGTTGATGCCTCATTGGACGCATTGCCATCTCAACTGGCGCTGGACGACACGCTGGAAGAGGCGGAGCACCCGTCGTTGTTGCCGTCGCTGTCGGCGCCTGCCCTCGGATTGGGCAACGAAGAAGAAGGGGAGAACGAGGGTGCGGATAACACGACTGATCTCGTCGACTGCTCGTCGCCGTCGCACGGTGACCACACCGGCTCGGTCTCAGACCGGATGATGATGGCGAGGAGCGCGACGTCCAAGAGCAGCTTTGACCTCTCACAGAACCTGACGCCCGTGTTCACGACGGACGTGCTGACGGACCCGCTGACGCTCAAGATGATCACGCGGTTCGCAGAGCACCATAAGATCCCGAACGGCGTCGACTTGATCCGCTTCTGGGTCGAGATCGTTGAGCTGCAGCACCTGCCATCCCACTCGTACACGCACCGTCGGCTGCGCAAGATCTACGACAAGTTCCTGTCGCCTGAGGCGCCGTCGCCCGTGTGCGTGACAGGTCAGATGCTGCAGGAAATTGAGCACGCGCTCGAGACCGACAATATCTCGGCCGGCATGTACGCAGAGGCACAGACGATTTGCTTCGTCGCGCTCGAGAAGTCGGTGTACCCTCGCTTCCGCGACAGCAAGCTCTTCAAGAAGATGCAGGACTTCTGCGCGCCAGCCATCCCAACCTCTAGCAACAGTGCTGTCGGAGGATCGAACGGCGGGAATGGAAACGCGAGCTCCGGTAGGAATTCAGCTACCGGGGACGGTAACAACATGGGGAACGGCTTGGACGAGGACTACTCGCTCATGGGCGTGCTCAACCACCCGGCCAAGCTGCGCTTCCTCAAGACCTTTTGCATGGAGGCGCTGGCGCTCGAGAACCTGCTCTTCTACCTCGAAGTCGAGGACTGCAAGCGGCTGCCGAACCTGTCGTTCATCACGAGCAAGACGCGCAAGATCTACGACCGGTACTGCTCCCCGTCGTCGCGAAACTACATCCGCGGCATTGACGCGGGCGGAGCGCTTCGAGACCTTCAGCTAGCGGTCGAGAACCACACGCCGCTTCTGCCCAAGCTCTTCTACGAGGCGCAGCTGCTAGCGTTTGAACGCATCAGCGACGAGATCTGGCGAGGCTTTTGCCGCACGCAAGAGTACTTGCAGCACTCCAAGAGCTTGCAGCCCGAGAGGAAGGTCTCGTACGCACGCTACCGCCCGATGCGCGACAGCGGCAGTGGCGCAATGGCGAGTGGGAATGGCGGGTCGAGCGGCGCGACTGGCAACGCGAACGCTGGCGGGAGCATGAGCGACCAGAGCGCGGCGATCCAGCAGAAACTGGACACGCTCTCGGAGGTGCAGCTCATTGAAGCGGCCATGCACTACCCCGTGGAGAAGCTCATCCCCATCAAGTACAACGCGCCAGCGAGCGACCGGCAGTCCCTCGCGGTCTTCCTCTTGGCCGCACATTCAGGGAGCGACGGCGACGCCTTGTCGCCGCATGAGCAGCTTGCGACCGTGCTGAGTGACTCGTACGCCAAGAAATACTTTAAGCAGTTTATGAACAAGCGCGGCGTGGACCAACTGCTCGCCTTCTGCGAGGAAGTCGAGGACTTTAAGCTGCTGCCGGGCATCGAGTACTTGCAGCACTCGGCCAAAAAGATCTACCGCAAGTACATGGTGCTGAGCGCGCGGCTGCAGGTGGACATGAGCACGTCCATGCGCGACGAGATCTTCATGCGGCTCGCGAACCCGAGCGTCGACATGTTCAAGAAGATTGCGGCCCGCGTGCGGCAGGGCATGCTGCAGGACTCCCTGCCGCGCTTTGTCAAGTCGCAGCAGTACAACGACCTCAAGCGCGAAGTGACGTCCTCTCGGACGTCGTCTCCTGGGCTGGAGCAGGAGCTCAAGGCGGTGGACGCGGCCGGCAAGTCGGGCAAGCTCGAGCTGACCCACTTGGACGTGTTCCTGCTCAACCAGACGTGCGTGCGCGCGTTCCGCAGTTTTCTGGAGCTGCAGCACTGCTCGGAGAACCTGATGCTGTGGGAGGAGATTGAACACTTTCGGCGCCTGCCGAGCTACCAGATCGTGCTGCGCTCGGCGCGCAAGATCTACGACAAGTACCTGAACCCGAGCAACGCGCGCATGGTGATCCCGCTGTCGGACGCGCTGCGCGCGCGCGTGACGGACCAGTTGGACGTGGCGAGTCGCACGACGTTCGACGAGGTCGAGAACGAGTGCTTTGACGTGATGCGCAACATCGTGCTGCCCGACTTCCTCGACTCGCGCATCTTCATGGCGCTCGTGGGCACGTGGGCCACTGTGGACGACGACTACCCGGCCGACATGCTGCGCGGCGAGTTCGAGATGGCCTTCCTGCTCCACCGCTTCCACCTCGTGCAGGAAGCGCGCGGCCTCTCGCGCGACTCGTCCACACCGCTGCTCGAGCGCGTGCGCACCAGCGGCGGCATGGGCGCCTCGTAGCTTCCTTCCCCTCCCGACGACGGCCGCCTCCATCCTCCCGGTCTTAGCCGCCAGCCATCGACTGCATTTCTCCAGAGATGAAGCCACGACGCGCTTCATTAATTTATTTCACAAAACTCAGGCTGCTTGGTGCGTGTGTGTGTGTGGGGGGGGAGGGGGGGGGGGGGGGGGGGGGGGG
>JAADYG010000998.1:0-10237 GCA_023338115.1 Phytopythium boreale | reverse complement strand
CGCCGACACCATGAGCTGGTTCTTCCACATGCTGAGCGGATACCCGCGCGTCGAGCAAGAGATTCGCGCGGAGCTGCAGGAGCGTATCCCGCAGCTATTCTGCGACCCCGAGTTCGTGCCGGCCATGGACGACGTGCAGAAGCGCCCGTATCTGGAGGCATCGATCCGTGAGCTGCTGCGGCTGTACCCGCCGGCGGACACACACCTATCGTCCAAGTTCTTTGCGTTCCACGCTGGCCCGCGGCTGTGCGTCGGGCGCGACCTGGCCATGCTGCAGATGAAGATCCTGATCTCGACGGTGATTGCGCGCTTCCACCTGGAGGAACTGCCGGGCCTCGAGGTCACGTACGTGCCGAGCGTCACGCTGCCCATGAAGAACCCGCTGCTGATGCGCGTTGGGCGCGTGTGAGAACGAATGGTGTGGCGGCCTAGTTTGTTAGTTGACGGCTGTGCCGCTCACTGGCAATGCTGCTGCAGTATGGACGAGCGTATCTTGAAGTTGCAGTCGAGTTTTCCAGTTCAGGAACTCGAAAGGCTCACTTGATCTTATTTCCTTGGATAAGATGGGACTTTGGACTCGACTACCCGGTACAGCTATACTCAGATCCATAACAACTGTTTAAGTTGAAGAGACCTTCAACTTGAGCCACACATATCTAGACGCATCCCATTTAGATAAACATAGTCACCGGCACGGGTGCACCCTCATTTGCAGCGGCGTCTTCATGGGCAGCGTGATGCCCGGCGTGTACGTCTGCTCCGCCGCCGTCCGCGGGCTGACGGCTTCGAAGCGGAAGCGGGCGAGCAGCGCCGCGAGCGCCACCTTCATCTCGAGCATAGCCAGTCGCCGACCCACGCATTGACGCGCACCGGCACTGAAGGCGCTGAACTGGAACGGAGACACGGTGCGCAGCTTCCACCGCCGCGCACCACATTCCATTTCTTCGTCAAGGAACCGCTCAGGCTTGAAGGCCGAGGCGTCGTCGCCCCAGACGCTGTGCAGACGGCCCATGGCGTAGACCGCGAGACCGATATCCGTCCCGGCGTGAATAAATGTACCGTCGCTGAGCACTGTGTCGCGCACGCACTGCTTGACGGTGAAGGGCCCCGCCGGGTAGAGTCGCATGACCTCACGGATCGCCGCGTCCAGGTACGACAGGTTCTGCACGTCGTCGACGGTCGGGACGTACTCTGGATCATTGCTGAGCTGTGGGATCTGAGCGAGCAGCTCGGCGCGGATCTCGTGCTGGGCACGCGGATTCTCGCTCAATGTGAGCAAGAACCAGCTGAGCGTGTCGGCTGTTGTGTCGCGTCCGGCCATGAGCGCCGTGACGACCAAGTCCCGCACCATTGCGGCGTTCATCGCGCCGATATTAGAGCCGCTGGCGTCCTCCTCTACCATTGCGTCCATGATGAGAGAGATGAGATCCTTCGTTGCGGAGCTAGCAGACTCGGAGTCGTTGTTCTGTCCGTTCAGAATGCGGTTGTTGCGCCGTGCCATGGACTCCGAGATGAAATGCGTGGTCTCGGTGTTCACGACTTCCAGCGCTTGGCGGAGACTGCGCTCGGTACCGACGTCGAGCCACCGCAGTGTTTTCCACCAGGTCGTCGGCACGCGGAATCTGTCTGCAACGAGCTGCTGCGCGTCATCGAACGCGCTCTCAAATCCACGACTGGAGGTCTGGCCGTGACCGGGCGACGGCTCGAGGCAGTGCATGTCGACGCCGAAGCCGATCTCGGCGAACGTGGCGAGTGTGAACTGGTGCATGATCGTTGAGACACTCATCAGCTCGCCCGAGTGCGCGGCCTGGTCCACGATTCGCAACAGTGACTTGGTGTGCTTTTGCACGATCGGTGCCATGTGGCAGCGGAGCGAGCGAGCGCTGAAGAGCTTGGCAAGGATCTGGCGCTGCCGCTTCCAGCTCTCGCCGTTGACGATGAAGAGCGAGTCGCCCAGGAAGTCTGCAAGCTGGTCGTGGAAGTTGTCGCCCTTGGCGAAGTTGTCGGCCTGAGTCTTCTGGATGTCCTCGAAGTTGGAAGGCGATGACACCACGACGAGGTCAGGCTTCCCGGGCATGCGCAGCGCAAACGGTTTGCCGTCAAAGCTGGCGCTCTGCTCGGCGAACCAATCATGCAGCCGCGGCCCTTGCGTCGCGAGCTCGATGATGTTGCCGAGGATCGGCAGCGTCGATGGCAGCAAATGTGGTAGTGAGACTGGCGGCGGTAGCGTCTTGTCTTGGTTGCCAGCGCCAGTGAGCGAGCGCGGTCGAGAGGCTGAACGCGCGGGTCGAACTCTCGTGGGGTGTTGGGAGTATCCAATGGATCCGAGCAGCGAGTAGATCAGAGCAGCGGGCAGCGCGACGAGCAGCATGTGCACCGCGTTGTGGACGCGGTCGGCTGCCAGCGGCAGCGCCGCGAGCTTCTGTTGGCTCGGCAGCAGCATTGATGCGCGACTTGGAAGAGTTGGATAGGTAGACCGAGCGCTCTTCGATCGAACTGAACTGGTTTTGCTCTCAGCACCAAGTTTTCGTTTCTGACGCTGCCGATACCGACGGGGTCAGCTACGTCTCAAGAGAGCACGACAGAGAGAGAGGAAGCTTTGGTTTACGGCAACAGAACGGCGAGGACTACATCCATAGAGACGAGCGATTTGCACTCGCGCGCTCATGGCGGAGAGGCCGCCTCATCTGCATGGCGTTGACGCACACGCAGAGACACAATCAGAGTTGGCTTTGGCGCCGTGCAACGCGCTGAATCGGTAGATGAGCCGATGGCGCAGCGCATCCATCCGCGCAAGCGCGTCCGGTCAGAGAAGTACTGTAGAGAAGAGGCTGGGTCATGGCAGTCATCTTCGAGTACGGTACCGAATGCGTGGATAGTGCTGCGCTCTCGTCGTGTAGCGTAGAGTGAAAGGAGAGAAAGGCTTTCTTTCGCGATTGTGTGAGCGACGGCGCGGCAAATCATATCCTATTCAAACCCGCGATCGGAAGGCAACCGGACGCGTGGAGCCAGAAAACCGCAGTCCTACTGTGTCCGTTGCACACATACGTAGCGAGATGAAGATCGTGACAAAGTCGCGGCGCCGGCGAAGCGATCCGTGCCACGCTACTCTTTGCACCGAGAGAGGCACACCAACAACAAGAAGGTCACGTCTTTACAACCCACTCCAGTCGAAGCTCGTTGTCGCCGGGCGCTGTAGGCTTATCTGCAGTCGCGCGCAGGTGTCGTAGAGCTAGCTCACGACGGTCGTAGAGTCGCCGGAACCTGCGGCTATCGTTTGCTCCGGTAACTCCAAAGCTTAGCGATGATGGATCCGCTGATTGATCCTCGCGTGGTTCGCGCCGACGCGTGAGTTGATGCTCACAATCGCGGCGGATACTGCGGAGATGCTCGCTTCAATGCGATTGTGTGGCGTGCCGCTCATTTGCCTACGTACTGAACTCTGTATGGAGCTGCTCGCGTTTGCTTGGGATGTCGGATCGCCATGTCGAATGTAGTCGGTTCAACTTACACCATCCGTACACAACATCAATTAATGAGATAAAACAACTATTGCAATAAAGGAAAAGATATACAATTTGATTCAGCTTTCATACATTTAGGATATATATACGATCTAAGGGGTTTTATCGTGGGTGTGACGAGAGACGTTGCGCCTTCGCGATCTTCCATCTCTTCTCATGCGTACACAGAACGGTAACAAACCGCTCGTCTGCTAGCGCGAACAACTTTTGACGTGTCGTCAATACAATAATACAGAACAAATAATACTGTACTGTAGATTGTAAAGAAAGAATGCAGAGGCTGGCGGCTTCGCTGGGGTGGCTTCGTGCAACTCCGATGTGCGGCGTTCCGAGCGAACTTGTGGCCGCGCGGAAGCGTCCGCTATGGCATCGCGCGTATTGCAGCGCGCGAGAGAGACAAGCCAGAGAGCGAGTGAGAGCCCCATACCGTGTCGGAGGTGGTCGTTTACGCACACCGCAACGTGACTAAACGAGTCAGAGTCCGCCAGCTCACAGGTGGGCAGGGCAGTGTGCTGTACAGTACTTCACTGCACAGTTCCGTGCCAATACTTCGAACACACTGTACCAGCGCTCCGACACCACCATCGACTCACTTTTCTAGGCTCGCGTTGGCGTTATACAGTCCACAGTACACCTGAGCTCGACGTCCATGGCGACTCGCCATTGGCGATTCATACTCTCGCTGCAACTTGGCAGTAAGCTGCAGCCTGCAGTGCAGCACTCGGAAACTATTATATGGCATATTACCGATATATGCTGTTCCATAGGATCACTGAGACTATACATCCTTAATTCCGGATAGAAGTATACATTTTGGGTTTGACGAGCGTATACTATACTCATAGCCCTGGAGCTCGTCGCTCGTCCATCCAGTCCGCAAGACTTGCAATAACCGACAAGTAGGACCTCGGGAGAAGAAGATGGCGACGACGTCTGCGGCTCCCGCGCCGGTGGCGCTGCCGCTGGTGGGCAAGAAGATGATGAACAAGCTGGGTGCCATGCCGAACGAGAGCGCGGCGGCGGGCGTGTCCGCGTTCGCGCGGCGGCAGATGGAGAAGATGGGCTGGTCGGCGGGCAAGGGCCTGGGCAAGCAGGAGCAGGGCATGGTGACGCACATCAAGGCCAAGAAGCGCGAGGAGCTGGCGGGCGTCGGTACCGAGAAGCAGGGCGTGGAGGAGCAGAAGAACCAGTGGTGGTACAACGTGTACGACAAACTGGCCGACAAGATCCAGATCGCGGCCGACTCGGACGAGGAGGACGGCGACGACAAGAAGAAGAGCAAGAAGAAGAGCAAGAAGAGCAAGAAGAGCGACCGCAAGCGCAAGCGCTCGGGCGAGGACGACGGCGAGGTCGGGGAGAGCAAGAAGTTCCGCGTGCCGACCGACGAGGAGCTGTTCGCGGCCACGGGCGGCAAGCTCTTCGGCCGCCGCGCGTACGGCTCGTGCCAGGGCAAGCTCAAGCGCGACGCGCTGCACGTGGCGGGCAAGCTCAAGCCCACGACGGCCGAGGAGGTGGACAGCACGAGCGTCGAGAGCGCTGAGAGCGAGGACGGCGGGGCCAAGAAGAAGGACAAGAAGAAGAAGAGCAAGAAGGACAAGAAGAAGAAGGCCAAGAAGAGCGAGGGCGACGCATAGACCTTCGCGATCGAGCCCAGTGACATTTTTAAATACTTCGAAGTAGTATATATGCGCGTTTGGACTGTTTTGAAGGAAAGTGTTGGCGATGGACAAGGCCGCCGTGGGCTCAGTCCGAGGCCGTGCGCCGGCCCGTGGGCTGCGTGCCGATCTTGGTGCCGTCGCTCAGCGCCGCGTCTTCGTTGGGCCGTCGCTTGGCCGCGTCGATGCTCTGCAGCACCAGCTCTCTGTCCAACAGGATAGAACGGTTAGCTCTGTCGGTATTGTAGCTGTATCACGTCACCTGGCAGTGCACATGGGAGTACCTGGGCTCCGTGGCCTCGTACTTCATCCTCGCAAGGTAGAAGTTGCCGCCGTACGTCACCTACGCGCGCGCCACCACAATATACTGTCAGTCTGGCACAGGACCTCATCAACTAGAGACAACGTGACGTACAAAGTCGCCGACTTCGACGTAAGTGAGCACGAGCGCCTCCTTGAGCGCGACCGAGGACGCCGTCAGATCCTGTAGCATCGCCGTCTCCGTCGCGATCACCGCCGAGGACTTGCGTGAGGAGCTCGCGGCGCCTCGCACGAGCCGCAGCAGCTCCTCGCGCTCGCGAATGAGCGTCGCGGCCAGCTCCCACAGCGTCACGGCGTCTGTGAGCCGCGTCGAGCCTGTTAGCGATGAGTACTTGATGGCCAGGTCCAGTCGCTCCTCCGCAGGCATCTGCAGCTCGCGCCAGACCGCTTCAAACCGCGCGCTCAGCGCTGGCGGCATCGGGATCGGGTCCAGCGGCACGGTCAATGCCTCATCACGTCCAGTGCTACCACTTGTACCGCCGCTGTTGGTGCTGCTGTTGTTATCTGGGTCGTGGCTGTGCCACAGCTCCATGAGCCGCACCTCGTGCGCCGAGAAGGTCGTGAGTTTGTTGAGCATCTCGTTGCGCTGCACGACGCTAGCGGCCTCGCTTTTGACGCTCAGCGCAATGGCACCGCGCCGGTTGTTCATGCGCGTCGCGCCCTTCTTGGCCGCCCGCCACTTGGACGACGACGCACTCGAGTTGATCGCCGCCGCTCGCTGGAGCAAGTGCGGCGGGATCTTGACCGTCACCTCGATCGGCACGACTTGGTTGCCGGCGCCGTCGTCATCCTCGTCGAGGAAGAAGGACGTCGAGTTGAGCGACGAGCGGAAGGCCAGGTCTACCAGATATGACACGTCCAGGTTGCGGTGCAAGGTCGAGCGGAACTCGCGGTACGCGTCGTGCACGTGGTCGTAGAGCTGCCGCACCTCGGCTAGCATGGCTGCCTCGCTGCTCGCGGCGGCGAGTACGTGCTGGTGGAAAATGTCGCTCGGCGGTGGCACTGGCCGTTCGCGCGCCACGGCGAGCGATGCCAGCACGAACGACACCGGCTTACGCTCCAGCGGCACCGACCGACGCACGTAGCACTCCCACCCAGCAGTAGGCGAGCCCGCAGTGTTGCCGTCTGTGGTGGTGGAGTCGTTGCTGACCCGGATCGGGTCGAACGACGTCTCGAGCGAGAACGCGTCGACGTGGAAGTGTCGGTGCCGCTCGAGCGCGTCCAGAATCTCCTTGGGGATCGGATACTCGTCCAGGATGCGCTTCGTCGGTGGCAGCGCGCCCAGACGCGTCGACATGATGTAGCGCACGCGATCGGACGGTGGCTCTCGACGCAATACGGGGGAGCTCACGTCTTCGACTGCGCTGTCCGGCACGGCGCGCCGCCAGAACCCCGTCACCTCGTCGTCGTCGCTGTTGTTGCCGTCAAGGACGCTGCTCTCTTTGCCTTTTCCTTCGCCCCGCTCCTTGTTCTCCCTCGTCGCCCTTCGGTTCTCTTCGTCCTCGGCGAGTGCCTCGCTGAGTGTGCGTGGGTCGCGCGGCGGGAACTGCACGCACAGCAGCGACGACGACTCGGACAGGCTCGAAGCCACCTCGTCCCCTATTGCAAAGACGGAGTCGTCGTCAATCTCATGCTCAGACTCTTCGTTGGCGTTGATCGTGCTCCTTTTCGTAGTGGTGTTGCTGCTCTGGTCTTTGGCTCCTGTTCCCTTCCGCCTCGGAGACGTCGGCTTTCGGGCCATCGCCGCCACGGCCATACTCCCGCGCCGCCATGCGCGAGCAGCGGATTTCCCATCGCCATTCCCGTTGTCGAAGCTGTCAGTTCCCCGCGCGGGCGAGCCTCGCGCTCTGTTGGCTTGCTCCGCCATCAACTGCGTCGTCCTCATGGCCGCCGACGTCTATCAAGACAACGCACAAGACATCAGAGTATTCCGGTATCATGGATTGCCAGACGGGAACGCACATTGGCGACGATGCGGTCGAGGTCGACGCCGCGCTTCGCCTCGACCACGAGGCGACTCTCGAGCAGAGCGCGTGCAGCTCGTGGTGGCAAAACGCCCGCGGCCTCGCGCTCACGTTGCTGCTGCTTTAAGCGCATCAAGATGCGCGAGATCTCCGTCGTCACCTGAGCACTCACGTGCGCTGCCAGTTGCCTATGAACGTTGCGGCAGTAGCAAGAGTTCACCGTCCGTGAGGTTGGAGACCGCGGCATCGCTCGAGTCGATGGAGACTAACGTACTCGTTCATCTCGTCCGAGAGCGACTCGTCGTGCGCGACAAAGTCCATCCAGGGCGCCATTGACGGGATCTGCGCGCCGAGGAAATGAGTTAGTGGCGAGTTGTGTGATCGATGATGCAACAAGTTCACAGGCACTAACTCGTTCGAGCTCCAGTCGGAGCGCTTCACCATCATTGTGGGCTGCAGGAGCTGCTGGCGCCGACTGTGGACTCGGCACGCCTGCCGTCTCAATGCCGTCAAGCTCTAACGCTATCCCGCGGTGTCGTCGTCGCTCCATTGTGCCACCCACGAGAGCTGCCGACGGTCCGATGCCAACGAAGCTCCCCACTGCTAGAGATACAACGCGACTGCTTTCTTAACGGCGCCCTTGTCACGACGCTTCACGCACCCGTTAAATCTATCTATGCGACCGTACAGATCATCTCATGGACACTTCCTCGCTCCTTATCATCACTCCTTGTGTTGTTTCTTCTGGTCGGCCGGTGGTGGAGCAGCAGAGCGTGAGCCCTGCAATAGCGCGATCTGGTCTCGTAGCTCGCGGCGCTCCTTTACGAACAGCGCGAGCGCCACAACCGCCAGGCACACGACACCGACCGCTGCATGCAGCGCGTGGCGCGTCCACGACTCGCTCCACCGGAAAGCGCCCTCTTCGTCACTTCCAGACAACAGTAGGCTCTTCGACGTCGCCGTCACGAGGAACGAGCACGTGAACGCTGCGACCACGAAGCGGTCCGGCAGCGATGCGCTCAGGAATGTCCACGCGCTAGTGTCGCTCTTGTCGGTCGTGCTCGGGAACCGCTTGGCCAGGAAGCGCAGGCAGTACGCGATCCGGCAAGCCATGTTGACGCAGTTGGCGAGGATAATGCCGACGGTCCCGAGCGCGAGCACCTGCATGAACGCGAGCGCGCTGAGCGCGTAAACGACGAAGAACGCGCCCATGAGCTTGTTCAGCCGCATGAGCTGCTTCTCGTCTCCCACCGCGTGGACAACCGCTTCGCAGACGCCGTTCAGCCCCAAGAAGTGGATGTAAACGCAGTAGACAGCCAGAGCGTCGCCCACGCCCATGCGCGCCTTCTCAGCGCCGTACAGCAGCAACACAAGCGTCGGCGCGTAGTTTGCGCCGAAGCACGAGAACGTGAGCCCCACGAGGTGCATCAGCTTGAGAAGCAGCATCAGTAGACCACGGCCATTGCTACCACTCGTCTCTTGGTTCTCGCTGGACGCCGACAGCTTGCTGAAGATGGTCTTGGTCGCCTCTTCGATCGGCAAGAAGACCATGCGCGGCACGAGCGACCCGAGGTGGAACACAATGCCGTACACGCCCATGTTCTGGAAGGTGGCAAACATCGACAGCACCCACTTGTCGCCCTCTGTGAGCAGGTACTTGACGCCGCTCTGCAAGCTGAAGGGCACGAGCAGCACCAGCAGCTCGCTCTGGAACCAACCGTTCGTCTTCTTTAGTGGCGCCCGGGGCAGCAACTGGCTCATGCTGTCGAGCGCAAACGAGTCGCGAGCAACCGGGTCGCGCATGCGCCGCCAAAAGAAAACAGCGAACACCAGCAGCAGCGTCAGCGCGTAGCTCATCTCGGCCAGTCCGTACGCGAGCAGCCCCAAGTCGAGCACAAAGATGCACGCGTACTGGACCACGCCGCGCACCAGGAACGCGGCGGCCTGCGCCGAGACCTGCCACGACACGAGCACGCTGCAGTGCGCGAGCACATACATGGGCTCGGCGAGCGCCTCCAGCATGGCCGCGAGGCAGTACATGGCCATGACGAGCGGGTAGTCGCTCAGCTCATTGTCCTGGCTCTTGGCGCCCGCTTTCAGTAGCGTGAACGCGATGACGGCGCTCGCGATTGCCCAGCTCACCGCCGTCGACAGCCACGCGACGTTCACCAGCGGCCGGACGACTTCGGGAAGTGACGCTTCCGTCGGTTTACTGGCGCCGGTCTTGTCACTGTCGCTCGTACTAGCGCTAAGGGGCTGACCGAGGCCACGCACCTGGCGGATGTGCTCACCGTCGAGCGAGGGCATGCGCAGGAAGGCAAGGCGGAAGCCGTCGCGCAGCAGGAAGACGGACGCGAGCGCCAGCTCAAGGCGCACGGTGACGGCGCCCGTGACGCTCAGCCGCAGCTTGCGCAGCACCAGCGAGTTGAGCGCGAACGTGAGCACGCGCTGCAGGAACAGGTAGGACCCGCCGCGTACCGCGCGCGCCAGCACGCTCGACGACGCCGGCGCCGCCGCCTTGGAGCGCGCCTGTTCAGCCGCCATCTCTCGGATGTCAAAGTGGACGAATGCCCACGTCAGCAGCTCCTGAAAGCAATCCTGTCATAACGGATACCGGTCGCAATACCGATGCTACAGTCCTGGCCAAAAGTAAATGAGGTCGCAATTTTGGCCCGAAAATCAGCCAACAGGAACTCTACAACGCTCAAAATCGGCCCAAATACTCCTCAAATCGTATTTGAGACGATGGCAGCATTTTTTTCCGCGCTTGATT
>JAADYG010000997.1:0-10238 GCA_023338115.1 Phytopythium boreale | reverse complement strand
CACGCCGTGGTGCGTGTGGCCGGTCTCGTAGCAAGTGGACGAGCACGAGACCACCTCGCCGCTCTCCGGGTGGAAGGACGGGTGCGACTGGCGGCCCATGTGCCACAGCTGCGCGAAGATCTTGCCTCCGCGCGCGTGGACTCGGTCCACCATCTTGCACCACCCGTCGGCCTGCTCCTGGTTGTACAATGCCGGCGCGCCATACCAGCCGAACCCCTGCTCCGACACGGCCAGTGCCTCGGTCAGGATGAGCCCCGCCCCCGCCCGCGCCTTGTAGTACTGGGCGTTGTGTTCCGTCGGCGCGTGAGTCTTGATATCGGAGCGCCCGCGTGTGCACGGACTGAAGACGACGCGGTTCTGGAGCGTGAGGCCCTTGGCGAGCTCGAACGGCGTGAAGAGCTTGTAGTCGGAGAGCGAGGCCATTGTCCTTTGCTCGCGTTGGCTCGGCGTGAGGTGTTGGCTTGGCTGGGATGAAGCTAATTGAGAAATGAGAAGGGCGAGATCTTTGCATTCATGGTCAGCAACAGGCAAAGCATCAGGACCGGTCAAACATCTTCGAGGTTCATTTCGCTGGTTGATTATGGTACACGTCACGCACCGCCATCCCAAGTTTTCCGACCAACTACTCACTTTTGCTGCTCAGATGAGCAGGCGGAGGATTACGAAGGAGCTTGAAAGACCGAGGATTACGGAGGAGTGAGGCGTGGGCAAAAGGATGAGGTGGTGAGAAGACCCACCTCCGCATCGGCCGACGCTTGACGGTTGGGGCGTTGTCCACGTCGTGCATGTATGTCCTCGGCCAAAGGATTGATTTCTTTGGTCCAGAACAAATGGGCATTTCGGTGATTTTTATTTAGCATGTATTTATGATAGGATGTTTTCGAATTATAAGCTAATTTTACTCAAGTTTAGCAGTATCATGGCACGGCAACACGTTCCTTCGAGCATTCCAGTCTAGATTCTCCAGAAACCGCGATAAATTAGTCTGCTAGTTCCTTGGCTCTCGCCCTCACTTTCCAGCGCACCAACCCTCTTTTCGATCTCTCCTTACTCGCTCAGACTCGCCGTGTTGGTTGTCGACGACGCCGATACTCGTCCTGCCGCGCTTGCTCCGACGCTCGATGTGCTGTCTCGGGACGCCACGGCCTCGTCAAAGTCAAAGGACGCGACGTAGCCGATGGCGGCCTCCAGCATTGTGGCATAGTAGCCCGTCTCGCCGATCATCATGGCCGAGATCATCGTCTCGCTGATCAAGTGGCGTGAGATGACCACGCTGCGCAACCGGCAGCGCGCTAGCACAAAGATGAAGATCGGCAAGAAGTCGTCGGCCGACATTGCCGTCACCGCCTTCTCGTCGTCGCCGTGCTCGCGCACCTGCGTCTCAAAGATGCAGCGCGCGACCTCCAAGAGTACCGACGCCTTCTCCGACGGGAGCGAGTAGTTGTCCATCGTGTTGAGCAGCAGGGTCGCCGTCTTCCATTCGCTCGGCGACGTCAGCGCCTTCGGGATCTCGAAAAAGCTGGGCGGCTGCGTCGCCAGATACCGCCGGTTGCGCTCGAACAGCTCCATGTCGCTCTCGGCTACCGTCGACTCGAGCAGCCGGTAGATCGTCTCCTGTAGCGGGATGAACGTCAAGCGCTCCAGCTTAAACAAAGCTGCTCGTCGTGTCATCTGCCACTCATCGTCTGACGGCCCGTCATCGCCATTCTCCGGGTTAGTGACGCCGTTACTGCCCGAATCAGAAGAACCTTGCTGCTTGGTCCACGCCGACGGTCGTCGACTCCCGCGGGGACTCGTCAGCTTGGCTGTTTCAGCGAACGACTGATCTGACAGGTACTCAACGATTCGCTCCAGAGATCGCTCCAAGAAGAATCGGTAGTTCTTCAGCGCTAGAAGCGACCGCGCGTCCTGCAGCACCGTCACGTTGACCAGCTCCGGTGGGAAGTCGCTCATGGATGACCGCTGCGTCGAGTCTGGAGTGCCGCTGATACCGAAAAGCGGATCCGAGTTTCTCATTGCCGGTGTGTTAGCGACCGGCGACACCGAGCCACTGCTGCTGCCCCTGCTGCTGCTGTTGCTGTACTTCTGCTTGAATTTACCGATAAAATCGGCGATGTGCAGCTTCATCTCGTCGCTCTCGAGGAAATAGTCGCACAGCCGCAGCAACCGTAGCATTACTGGACTTTTCGTTGCTGCGCGTAGCACTCCATCCGACTTGGAGTGCAGCGAGGCGACCAAATTGACCAGGTTTGACGCAGCACGGTGTCGCTGTCCATTCGCTGACGGCAATTGGCGGTCCTGCAGGTCGAACGCGAGTGCTTCGGAACTCAGCATACGTCGCTGAGCCACACTCTCCCTCAGATCGCACGCATGTTCCGGGTCGTGGAAGTACGAGTCGCGACAGAGCAGCGCGTCTTCGATGCAGTATATCCAGTTCTCGCGATCGCTCAGACGCTCGGCCTGCAGCAAGAGCGTATAATCGGCGCCCACTTGGATCGCAAACGTGTTGTCCCGCCCACCAGTCAAGTGGATGTCAACGTAGTGGACGCGAGTGGCCGGGTGGAACAGCAGCACCTCGCCCTTTAGCCGACAGCGGCTTTCATCCGAGTAGTAGCGCAGGATTGACTTCTCCAGCACAAAGTAGCGCGCTTTCCAATTTTTGCGCACGTGGCCGAGCTTCTTGAGCCAGCCACTCATGGAGTCGAGGAACGAATCGTCGAACGCGCTTGTGTGAGACAGCCGCGTCTCGCTGCTCGAACGGCCAGAGCGCAGCCGCCGGAAGCGCACCCACTTGCGCCTGCGAACGTGGCATCTGGGTCGCCAGCTCGAGTATACGAGCGGGTTTGTCGTGGTTGCTTCGCTGCCCACCGACCGACGCGTACTGTCAGTGACTGACTGCGATGAATCACTTTCAGATTCCTGCTCGGCGCGACGTCGTCGCCTCTGTAGCAGTTGCTCCGACAGTCCAGCCGAGCTCGTGGCGGTTGCAAAGTGCTGGAAACTCGTTGCGTACTCCCACCCGTCGGAGTCGCGCGGTTGTTCAGTTGGGAAATGTGTGGGGAACTCCAAATGCCACGGACTCACCCACTCCCACCGGCTGGTGGTGCTCAGTCGCCGCAACGCCGCCGCTTGCTTAGACCGCTGTTCACGATCGTCGATGCGCTTGTTCTTGCTCGCCTTCTTGCTGTCAACCTGTGGGATCACCACATCCGGGAGCGTCGCGTCCGGGAACGTGTTTGAGTTGACCCACTTGACCGGGACGTCCTGCAGTTCATAGCTCGACCGCGCACTCTCGCTGTGGGGATCCAATCGGTCGTCATTGTTGGCCGATCGGCTCCGGAACGGGTACTCGCCGAACGACCGTCGCCGCAACACGCCGCCAACTCCTTGCTCTCGCTTGTCGCTCGTCGAATGCAACGGCTTGCGCACCGCGCGTGTGTACTTCGCCGGGTCCAACGGCAAGAGGTGGCCCTTAGAGCCCCAGCCGAGCACGTGCTGGTGCCGCTGGTTCTCGTACACGACCTCAGCGACGATCACTGCTCGCGACGGCCGGTGTCGCCGACTGCCGCCTTGCTGCTTTGACAGGTCGGTTGACAGCGAGCTGGCCTTGCTCCTGCCCGATACTGCGGGCTTGAGGCCGGCCGGCATCGACTGGACCATTCGGCGGTCCACTCCCGCCGCATCGGCATCGGCATCGTTGGCGCTGACGCTGACGCTGGTGCTGGCGGCGCCGCGAGTAGAGCGTGGCACAGCGTGGCGCGTCGGCACCAGCAGCACGTCCGCGTACTCTGGCATGTCCGCGAACAGCGAGGATGGCGGCTTCAACATCTTGCGCTCGCTAACGTTCTCCTGGCTGTCTAAGCGCCCATCATCGCCCGAGACCGCGGCCGACGACAGCGACAGCGCCGCGACGCCCGCCATCGCGTCCTCTGCTGCAGCGGACGAGGGCAGGATGGTCTGGCCGCGCAGATCCCACAGCGCACGGCGCGAACTGCCGGTGCCGCTCAGCGCGCGCAGGAAACTCGCGTCCAGGCCGCGCGCCGAGTCGCCCGACGAGACGGAGGACGTGTACGAGCGCGCCGACGCCACCGCGAGCCAGTAGGACGAGTCGCGCGCGCTCACGGACGAGTCGCCGCGCGACAGCGGCGGCCGGCGCGGGTCGGCCATGATGGTTGTGTCGAGGGCAGCGTGTCGCGTTTTCTATTATAAAACCGTGGGGAAACGATCAAAGTGGCGCGTTGCCAGCAGCGGATTGTGCAAAGTATCTGCGCCTAAAATGGGGGATAATAATAGAAGAATAAGAAGAAAGGGCGGTGAAGCGAAAGAGACTTGCGTTCACTATGCTGTGCGGTGGAGTGAGGCGGCGGTGGGGAAATGTGCAAAGTTCGCGCGGCTTTCTTTCTCGGGTGTGCATTGCGACAAAGGATGGTGTGAATTGCCCGCAACTCTGGGCTATGTGCTGGAATAAAGTGTCAACTTACGGTACAAATCGTCACTCGCGATCGTGAAAGCTGCAGCAAGCTATCGTCCAGAGTTGCAGCCAGCCGCCATTTTGCGAATCGTACTTGTAAGTAACGGCGACAGGCACACGGCAGAATTCGTGGTGACTGGTACAGTAATTCACCGGTAACTGATGTGCACATATTCCCTGGCCAATGTCGTTGCTTTAAGTATTGACTTCCGGTGTACTGTACAGTGTCCGCTGCTTTAACATGGCGTTGGCATTCGTCTGTCGCTTCCGCCTCATACCGCGTTCGTGGTCCGCAATCCTGCACGTGATACGCACATGCGATGGGCAAATGCGTGGCTGATCCCGTTTTTGTCCGCTGGAAAGCTGGAAATCGCTTTGCAACCACAAGCGCGATCGCTTGCGTCGCCGCGCAGTCGCAACGCGTCGGCGGCGGCAATTGCCTAGGCGAGGACTGCAGCACGACGAACGTGCGTACAGTACAAGTCCAGTGCCGTAGTGTACTGTCACTACTGTAATCGCCACCGAGGTCGAGATGGAGAGTGTAGTGGTGACCTGACCTGCTTCGAGCTGCATGTGCCGTGTGCCTATTACTGTATAGTGTACGATAAAGCATGAAGAGAAGACACCAACACCTCAACGACGGATCTTATAGGTTGCCCTTCAACTTGAAAGGCAAGCTGACAGTTTCGAGACGGCACATGGCTACATTGACCCATTTGAACCAATCGACCTGCATTCAACACACTTTCATCCAATCGAATGCCGCTTTTGTTTTAGCCAATCATATTCGGCCAAGTCCGCGCCTCATGGAAGAGCGACACGCATTTCCGACGCCATCAATAATCATGAGCGGGGACGACCGCGCGTGGTTCATCCAGGAGCTGATCGCGGCGCTCCAGGAGCAGGGCGAGCTCGCTCCGGGCGCGGGTCTCGGTCCCTCGGGTGCGACCGACCGCCAGGCGGCTTCTGACGAGTCTACGGGCGCTGAAAGTTCCATCAGAGCTCCATTCACGGGCCTATTCTCGGGTGCGGAGCTCCAGCAGCAGTCGCCGGCGCGCGCGGATCTCGCGGCCGCAGCCTACGACCAGCTGCAGTTCGACTTTCCCCAGGTGGCGGACCACCAGATTAAGGCGCTGGCCGAAGTGTACCGGTCGTTCGCGTCCAGCGCGGTCTCGGACGGCGGGAGCGTCGCCGACTTTGCGCTCACGCGGACGCTGGTCGAGGGCATCGCGTATCTGAACGAGCGCAACGACGGCGGCACTGGTGGCGCGCGCAAGTCGGAGGCGAGCAGCATGCTGGCAGCATCTGTCCTGCTGGAACTGGTTCGGTACTGCGTCGAGAAGCGGGGGAGCCCCAAAGTCCGCGCGCTGCTGGCCAAGCTGACCGTTCCTGTCAACGCGAAGCGCGTCGACCCGACCGGCCAGTACAACGAGCAACAACAGTCAACAGCGATGGCGATACTAGAAGCTAGCAGCAGCGCGTTTGTCGAGAAGTATGCAACGCAGGAGGACCCAGATGACCTGGGCGAGGTATATGAGGGCGGCGAGCCGACCAATCACTACCTCCAAAGCCAGGCAAGGCCGTTCGCATCACAGACTACGGTTCCGCAAACCCATGCTGGGCTCAGCAAAGAAGACGAGTACGAAAGGAAGCTGTGCTTCCTGACCTCGCACACGTTTTCGTCCTCGTTCGCGGCGCTGTCGGTTGAAAAGTGGCTGGAGTGGGGACTCGACGACGCCATTTGCGCCCTCATCCGCCTTCTCGTTGAGTCCAAAGGCAACGGATCAGCTATCAAGAGCAACAAGACACATGACCAAGACGCGAATGACGAGACTACGGTATTTGGCACTGCCGGTGAGTGGACCAGGTATCTGTACATTTTGCGCGATCGGCTGCTGCGATTCCCGGCCTCCAGTCAGCGCGGTATCCAGAACCTGAAGGAGCTGGTCGAGCACTTTCAAACGAGCTGGCGTGTACAACACTCGTCGCACAAGAAATCGGAGACGACCTCGACAGAGGACACGACCGACCAACAGCAGCCGCATCACGTGCTGTACCGCGTCCTCGCCGAACTGGTGGTGTCCAAGGAGTTCCAGCAGCGGAGCTCCCAACGCGCACAGGAGAGCTTAGTCGCCGCCATCTACGACCTGCTGCCGCTGATCGTGGACGAGCTGCAGCTGCTCTCCCAGTCCCGCAGCCAACGAGCCACGAGAAACGAGCCTTTGGGCGCGCGGGACAGCGACCTCGTTGTGATTTTCCTCCAGTTGCTCCACTTCCTCATGCTCACGGCCGCGAATGTCCGCGCAATGGCTGAGCGGCTGCACGAGAGTGGAATCCTGCGGACGTTGCTGACTCTGCTGCCGGCTGCGACGACTTCTTCCACCCAAGAAGACGCCGAGGTGGAGCTCGCTGGCAGTGTGTGGTTCCGCCCTCTCTTCCGGCTGGTCGGGGAGTGCGCTCTGTGGCATGAAGGTGTCGCGGTGTACATCTCCCGCGTTCCCAAGGCTGCCGCGCTGCTTCCTAGTCTTCCCGTCACGTTGCCCGCCGAGGCGGTCGTGCTTAGCTTTGCTTTCCATCAGCATCGAGTGGGCGCGTCATCCAATGTTTGGGAGCTTTTCGCGTCGCCGGCGTTGTTCCCTCCGCGTTGTGAGAGCTTCCTCGACGCGATGGAGAAGGTAAGCTCTCGCGTGCGCTCGAATAGTTGGTAGGCCTCATCTAACTTGGTGATTCGTTGCGACGGACGCAGCTTCAAGACGCGATCTTCGTGCTGAACGCGCTCGCGACAGCGATCCCGTCGATGCGCGCTCCCGTCCGGACCGAGCTGCAGCAGAACGTGCAGAAGATGTACGCGACCGCGTTCCCTGGCGCGTTCGAGTACCCGTCGTTCGTCGCCGGCGCCGACGAGAGCGCCTTGGTGCCTGGTGTGAATGAGGAGGAGGCGAAAGAGCGCGCGGGTAGGACCCACGAGGGCGACCGCGGCCGCGCTGAGGCGTTGCAGTTCGTGATGCTGCGCAACAAGCTGCGCCAGGCCGCCAAGGCGCTGCTGCTCGCGCTTGCGCCGGGTCGGGGCGGCGAGGCCGGCCGGCCGGCGTCGTCCAAGCTAGACTAGAGCGGCATGTTCATATAGACGGCGTCTGCAATACGTAATGGAGCGAGAGGGGTTGCCTGGAACGCGCGCGTTCCGTTGGGCTGTCGCTGTTGGGGGGTTCGCAAACGCATGGACACGAGGCGAAGGCAATCGCCCAGCCCATCGGAACTGAGTGGCGAGCGGCAAGTACCATATTGAACGCCTATAAAAAAAATATAGCCATCATATTTGGACGGAATCCGTTCAGATCCAGAGGAGGTGGCGGCGCTGCCGGCTCTGGATCGCTTGTCCAGTGCGTTGCGGTGCTTGGCGGCGGCTGTTTTGGTGGAACGACGTGAAACCCACGAATTAGTTTCGAATCGTGCTTTTGGAAAACTGCTCTGGACGCTTGGACACTTGCGACTGACTGAAGTTTCTGGAGGCCACAGTAATGTGAGTGCTGGTCAAGTCAGTCGCCCGTTTTGGTGTCAGAAGTCGGGAGAAAGGCGCGCACCAAGTCCTTTCGGCTGGATGAAGCCGTTGAAACGACGCAACAGCTGTCATCCTTGCGCATAGTTTAACCGAGTCGAATTTAATTTCTGGCTGTTGCGTTGGTGCGCTTCAAATCCACGTGTTGCACTCAATCGTGGCCGAGCCGGTGCAAGAACTGAAACCGCTCGATCAGAAAAAGATTTGGCGGCGCATCCTGTTCGTCTAGTACTGTACCACCCTTCGGCGTCGTTTGCTCGCGCGCTAATGGCGATGTCGAGCAACAGTGGAATCAAGTCATGACGGCCATCCACCTGACCAGCGATCACCACGGTCACTGGCGCCGCACGTCGACTCTGGGCCGACTCATTTCCAAATCGACCGCCAACTGCGCGCACCAAGCCTCCACCAAGCCATCAAAGCACACTCCAGCCAGCAGCCATGCACGTCTCTGCTTCGACGCTCGCGCTCGCGGCGGCCGCCTCGCTCCTGTCGGCCGTGAACGCCCACGGCTACATGTCGGACCCGGCGGCGCAGTTCTACGACTCGACCAAGTCGACGAGCTACGTGATGACCATCACGGCGTCCGTCAACGGCGCGTTCCAGGGCAAGAAGTGGGACGACAGCCCCGAGGCCAACACGGCCATGTTCACGAGCAGCTTCCCGAGCACGGGCTACTCGTCGCTGAGGGACATGATTGACGACTCGGTCAGCGACTGCGGCAACACACGCCTGGACATTTCGCCCGTCGACGTGACGGGCAAGACCGTCATGCACTGGCAGAACGACCAGGAAGGCGTGGGCTTCGTGTCGTCGCACCACGGGCCGTGCGAGGTCTGGATCGACGACGTCATGGTCACGCACCAAGATGACTGCCGCGCGGCCTACACGACGTACCCGGCCAACGTCGACGCTGACTTCTCCAAGTGCGCGGGCTCCTGCACGCTGCGTTTCTACTGGCTCGCGCTGCACGAGCCCAACTGGCAGATCTACAAGCAGTGCGTGCCGATTACCAACACGGCCTACTCGGCAGTCGCCGCGACAGTCGCGCCCGCAGACACCGGCTGCAACAACCGCGCTCTGCGCACTGCCGACGATGAGGCGGCGCCCACCGAGCTTGAGAACGGGCAGGCCATCAACTGGACTGACCGCCGGTTCCTCCAGGCGTTCCAGGAGTTCGCCACGCGCTTCATCGGTGGCACCAGCGACGCAAACACGAGCGAGTAAGCAGGTGCTGCGGGCCAGACGCGCTTGACAGTGAGACGTCGGCTGGGCAGGGACCGCGGCCTGGCAAGAGTGAGTTGTTGGGTAGAGTGCTTTCAATGTGATCCATTCCATATGTGGCGTCAAATGAAGATAGGGCGGCGCAGGAGACGACCGCTGCCGCTATTGAGTACAGTAATATGTCGGCTTTGCTGTTTGAAAATTGATGTTTGAATCGATTGCTTCCACGCCTGCCTCTGCAAAGTAGGATCCAAATACCTAGCTACCTAGCAAACGTCGAAATAGGCAGTATAGAAGCCCACACCTGGTACGAGCGGAGCGCGAGCACCGATCCTGCGCTCGAGGGCAGATCGGTTTAACCTTAAGAGCAGTGCTCGTAAGGTTAAATCGCTCGTGGAGCGAATCATAATTGAAGAGGAATCGTTATTAAAATAACGATTCCCCTTCAAATATGATGAAAATATCTATTCTAATATACTTAAGCCGTGTTCGCACACCTTCCAAAACTACTTTTTTATACATTTATTATCATATCTTCAAAGTTTTGTCTGGACCTTCTTCTATAGTTGAGCGGTGGTGTGGTGGTTAATAACACGTTTAACCTCATTATCCAGAAGGGCTTCATACAAACCCCAAGTGACAGCTGTAGCAAAACATCATTAAAAGAAAGGATTTTATTCACAAAATGTTACCTATTTTCTTGGCTACAAATAGCCAATCATGTTGATAGCACATAATTGAAGCCAGTTAACTTGTCAAAATGAAAGTGGACAAGTGGTTTTGTCCAGAGTCAGTACACTTAGCCCATTCGCAAACAGCCGCCACTAATTTAAATTTGTACAACATCCAAACGTAAACCAATTGACACTTTCCTCCTCTCATCCTAGTATCCACCACCTACAACTCCAACTTGGACCGGCGCGCCGTGCCACGGACGATAGAGATGGAGCTAGCTCGTCAACCACGGCGACTCAACAGCTCGGACTT
>JAADYG010000996.1:0-10242 GCA_023338115.1 Phytopythium boreale | reverse complement strand
TGGCAAGGCGACGACGTCTGGAACCACTTCGGGCACCGCGAGCGGCACTGCGAATGGCTACGCCGGCGCCAGTGCCAGCGCCACCGCGAACGCCAATGCGAACGCAGGTGCGACGATGCAGTCGGCCTACCGCAACCTCCGTGCGTGAAAAGAGTCTTTTCACGCACTTCAAAAGACGAAGAGGTGTCGTCTCGAGGTGGCTGGGCCGTGATTGACATGGCAGTAGGTGGTGTCTCGTTTGGGTAGTCACTTAGTTTGTGCATGTAGTTTCGTTTCGTGCCGCGTCCGCGCTGTTTAATGTCCCTTAATGTCATCAAGAGTAGCTGAAAATCCATGGTGTTTCGCCGGTGGCGTTCATTTTGTGCTGTTTCTTCGTATGAGCGTCCCAAACTCTAAGCAGCTGACGCGGCACGGAACAGGATTGAAGAAACACTCGCGCATCGTCTTGGTGTATTTGGTCTTCTTGTTAAACGGGACGGGAATGGGGGGGTATCGTACGACGTGCTGCGGGTGTCCATCACTGACTACTGCGTACTGTGATCCGCCTGTGGCGGGCGCTCAGTCTGTGCACGGGGTGGCGCCGCGTGCGTTGCGCTAATGTACTGCTAAACGATACGGACGACGTCGGCGATACAACGCGACTAAATACGGAGAAAGAGCGGCGAGGACGCGCGCGTCGACGCTTCACATGTCAGCGATATACTTGAGCGCGACTTCAAACATGGTGAGGAAGTACCCGACCTCGCCAAGCATCTGCGACGGGTGGATCATAGCGCCCAGCAGCTCCTTCGTCACAAGTGGCCGCTTCAGTCCGCTGTTGACGACCACGTAGATGTGGATCGGGAGGTAGTCGTCTGCCGTGAGCGCCGAGTTCTCTCGCCATTCCAGGTTCTTCTCCCCACAATTCTTGAAAATCTCGAGCGCCGCGCGTAGCAGCTCCTGGATCTTGTCGACTGGCAACGGCCGCTCATCAATCATGCTCAGATGGTGGCACGAGAGTCCCCAGTTATCCTCCGACTGCAGGTGCTCTGGGATGCCGCATTCCGTCTGCGATCTGTGGCGCATCTTCTCGATATTCGCAGCTAGCCGCGCCTCCACATCTGAGTCGACGGTCGAGCCCACGAGAAACGCGATCTGCTTCTCTAGCGGCACAAGGATCGTGTCTTCCACGGCGTGAAACACGCAGTCCTCGACGATGGACTGCACATTCACGCTCTGATCTAACACCGACAGCGTGTCGGCGTACTGCGGGTCCAGGTGGTCGAGCAAATACTTCTCGATGCTGGTGACGGTAGTGCGCAAATCTCGGAGAGCTTCGACTGACAGCGCCGTGTCCTCGAACGCATGGCAAATGGGGCACACCGCGGCCTGGATCACGGCGCAACGGTTGGCGAACGCAGCTAGAAACTTGTAGCATGTGGCGCCCTCCACCGTAGCGCTGCTGTTCAGGGAGCGGAAGAGGTCGTACGCGAGCCATTTTGGTTCGGGGGGCTCGCCCGTTGTGTCGATGTGCTCAAGCGACGTGATAAACTCTGCCGAGCACAGCTCGAGCTGGAGCTCCTGCAGGATGGCGCGCTGGAGCACGGTCGATGGCTCGAGAGCCGCTACGTTTCGCAGGAAAAGCTCCATCTCGTTCATGTCGCGGCCTAGCGACTCGATACTCGCGCTGCGGAACCGGCGTCTCGGGAACGGCAGGTCCAGCAGGAAACGCAGCGCCTCCTGCTCTTCGGACGACTCGACTGACGCGCGCCGAATAATACCGCGGATCTACAGAAGTGCAGTCGATTGTCCATTCCATTTGCAAGGATAAATCAGTGAGCGTCAATTCGAATCGACCCAAAGGTGGCCACTGAAGAAGACGGCAGCGACAGGCTCGCGACTCGCACCTTTCTGCGAAGCATGTAAAAGTCGTTCGACTTCTTCTTTGTGATCCAAAACACCTTGGTGTGGAGGTCCACGACGTGCACGACGAACTCGGTCACCGCGGGCATGGACCCGACGATTTCCGCCCGCACCACGCGAATCGAAAGCCCCGGCCGAATGCCTGTATGTGGGTGGAACGATCAATCAGTGTGAGTGGACCAGCGATCACAGCCGAGTGCCAAAAAGAAAGCACAATTAACGAGCGTGGCGTGACGCACCCACATACTCCCAGTCGACATACTCGCGTAGCGTCATGCCGCGCGCGCGCTTTTGCGTTTTCGTGGCCGGTGAGAACACAAGCGGCGGGAACGGCGGCAGCGCGTGCGCTGGCGAGAACGGAACCTTCTGCGGCGGCAGCGGCGGCGTCGACTTGGTGGCCGCCGACGTGGAAGCCGAGGCCGGCGCTGCTGCTTGTCCCGTGCATCTCTCGGGGCTGGTGGCGGCGTCCGGGTCGGCGTGGTTGTGGCTCGCGTAGGTAAGCAGCTGGACGCCGCCCGACGACTGCTTGTGTGACGCGGCCGACGAGGGCGTCGGGGACGGCGGCACGTCCGCCGGCCGCGTGAAGAACGACCGCTCCTCGACGAAGCTCTTGCGGTCCGAGTGCTGAGTGTTGGGGCAATCGTTCACGTACGTCAGATTAGGATCATCCGTTCCCGCAGCAGACAATCGGTCGACGTAAACACACGAACCTTGTGCGCGCTGCGGGTGAGAATAGAGCGAGACAGATGCTGCAGGAGACGACTCTCGTTGTAGAAGGACATGCGCATCGCCAGCCTCCACATGAGCTGGCTTGTGAGCGTCGCGGAGCTCACCGCGGGGGGCGCGTCCCCCGCCGGGTCCTTGGCCCTGATGCGCGCCACGAGCTGGCGCTGGCGCGTGGGCTGCAGCTCCTCCGCCACAATCTCCGTGTCGCTGTCGCTCTGGCGCCGCGCGCTGCGCCTGGAGAAGCTCAGCATCGCCCTCTTCCCGCCGCGTTCATCGGCCATCAAGCGCCAACGCGACACGGCCACGACCCGCACGCGCGGCCCTCGCTCGCTCGGCGACGACCTCGACTACCACGCCACAGCACACCGCCTGCCTACCGGTTCACTTTAGGCGGCGGGTTCGACTCCCTGGCGGACGTTCCGCCTCCGCTTCTCTCGCCTTTGCTTCCTTTCCCGCGCTTGTTCCCTCCTCCCCGAGCTCTTCCTCCTCTCCTCCCCTCTCCGTCCGCCGTAACTCGTTCTCCTTCAGCTGTTTGTCGAGAGAGAGGCCAACGATTACGCAGCAGATACTGCGGGAGCGAGTACGCTCTCGACCGCTTCTTTTTGTAATGTTACTTTGGAATTATATCGAAAAATAGAGAGCTTTTAGTATGGAAATTAGCATTTAAAGTCAGCGAAAATGGGTTTTATTAGATATAAAAGGTACAAAAACAGCCAGCACAACCCATCCGCAAGCTGATTCTGAAGATGCCGGGACTGTGCACCCACAGTCTGACTTCTGAGACCGGTGTGGATAGGTGTAGGGTATCAATTCGCTGCAACTTTATTTTAGACTCAGGCTTGACTAAAAGACAGCATAACGGAATCAGAATTCTCAACGGGAAGTACGGTACTGTAGTCAAGCAGACCTCGGCGCTGAGTACAGTATTAAGGGCGTTTCTCGCTGGGTTCGGGCGTACTGGATACTACCGTAGATCACTGCTGTCCCCAAGCCTCGGACGAGCTTTTGAGAAGAGATCAAGAAATGGAAGAAATGAAGCCCTGGCAAGGAAGTTTATCAAAACCTCAAACAAAAGCGTCACCATTTATCAAAACCTCAAACAAAAGCATGTCGCATAAGAATTCTTACATGTGATTGGTTGAAAACAAAAGCAGTGGCGAGGCGGCGGGGGTGAATCAGTCGCAAAACAGCAAGGTAAGACGGACACGCCGCAAACCAAGCACTCAGACAGGATGTAATATCTAACGCAGTGTCTCTCCGGTGTTCTTGGTGTTTATTAACGTTCACAGCGACCAAGACAAACATGACACCAGCTCCCATAGTGCTCGTGCTCGCCCGGCGATGGGCTGCCGCAGCGAGTACGCCCCGTCTCCCGCCACCACGACCGTCCGCGCTCCTGTAGTGCTCGTGCTCGCCGGGCGACGCGCTTTGCTGATGTGAGCTCCATTGCTCGCCGTCATCCAAGCAACGTTCTACCCTAGAAAAATATACTTTGCTTTCCTCCATTCGAATGTGCGAACGACGCGAACGAGGGCGAAGCCGCGCTCAGCAATCACGCTTTCTATTGCATTCGCGCTCGATGCGGAGAGACCGGCATCATGCTCCTTCTCCAAGCCGGGGACGTCGAGGAGGAGCTAACTACGTGGCTCCACGTATCAGCAGAGGATAGTCGAGGTAACGAACACAATATCGGCGCCTCGGCGGCAGGGCGTCCGTACGCCTACCAAAGATGGTGGGCGGACTGGGGGCCAGGATCCTAGTGCGCAACAAGACGGACAACGGCCCAGTGGGCATCACCAGCCGAGCCAATCAGTGGCGGCGGGCCATCGCGCCGGTACGCAGGGCGCTACTGCTCCGCAGCGTCAGAGAAATCAGGTGCCGACAACGCCGGCGCCAGTGAGCGCGCTTGACCAGCTCGTGATCGCGGAGTCGGAGCAAGCGAAGAAATTCGCTCAAGATGCGTTGATCGAGGCCAGCAAGAACGCGGCACGCGCGGCGGGGAAGAAGGCGGAGGAGGCGCACCAGTCGCAAGACGACCAGCTGGTGCGCATTCGCCAGCTTAAGATAGCGCTGTATGGGCGGCACCCGTTGGCGCAGGACTTACGTCGGGACGGGGTGTCGACGTGCGCGTCACTCCGCCGGGAGTGACCTCCGGGATCTCAGCGGGACGGTACTTCTCCAACCATCCGACGTAGAACGTCGGGTGTAGGCGCATGGTCAACAGGATATCCAGTGTGTAGGCATCGCCGACCATCTTAAGTACTGCAAACGGCCCAATCAAGCGGGTCACGATCTTGTTTGCGCCAAGGTTCGACACAGACGCGTCCTTGATACCATATTCCGTCAATAGTACACGATCGCCCTTCTTGAACACGTCTAAGTCCTTCCGGCCGGGTCTGTCCGGTTCTCCTTCTGTGTGTCGACCGCTGCTTGCAGAGCGTCGCGCACAAAGTGCGCGACCGACTGGCGCTGAAGTACAAAATCTGCTACGGCGGCGGCGTCTACCGGCTTCACGAGCTGCTTGGGCGCGAAGCTCGCAGCAATCGGCGCGGCGCGTGTCGCGCCTGGCCCAGCGCCCGGATTGATCAGCGTTTTGGTAGCCCACTGCGCTAAAGCGGCGCTAGCGAACTCGTCGGTGAGCGCGGCGATCGATCGCTGCCCCGGGCCAATACTCGCGCTAATGTCGTCACTTGATCCACTCGAGTCGTCGTAAGACTCTCCCCACCATGAGTGACGACACGGTCGGCCGTGGGACGAGTGTGTCCAGAAGGCGCGGATGACGCGTGTTATTCACGAAGAACGGCGTCAGTCTCTCAGACGCGTGGACGGCGTTGTTGGGCGCAAACTCGGCGAGCGGCAGGAAGTCGCTCCATGACGAGAACGACGTGGCGTAGCTGCGGGAGACGTCCTCGAGGACGCGATTCACGCGCTCGGTTTGCCCATCCGTCTCCGGATGGGCCGTGGATGACATCAGGGGTCGCGTGCCGAGCGAGACGAAGAGGTGGCGCCAGAACGCGGCGGTCCGAGACGATATCGTATTCCGGCTTTTTTAGCGCTGGGATAGATGCGGGCTCTTGGTCCTGTCCGCACCGACGTGTGATCGATGTACACCGCGAATGTCAGCTCACCCAAAAGGTACACGCGGAACTTGATGAAGGCTTAGTGCATCGCTAACAGCTCCTTGTCGTGAACCGGGTGACTGCGCTCTGCGGGATTCATTTGTCTCGATTACACGACCCGTTGGCGATCCTCCGCGTCAAACTTCAATAAGGCGCACCCGATTCCAAGCCATTCCACGTCGTTTGCGACGTGGAATGGCTTGGAATCGTCCTGAAGCACGATGATTGCCGACAACGAGAGGTTCGTCATCACGGCATTAAACGCGACCTATGTTCCGGACGCCTCATGGCGTCTTCCTTGAGAAGGGACGACAGCGGCTGGATCAATTGTGCGTAGTTCCGCGTACACTTGTGGAGATAGTTCGCGAGGTCCAACCACTGCCAAGCTCCGTGTGTGTAACGGGCCATCTCTTACACGTGTTTGGAAGATTAGGTTTTAGGTTATTTTATCCGATGGGAGTCCACCGTATTAATGGGTGGATCCAAGGCGGCCGTTGGTCGGTTGCCGCCGTAAAATACACCCAGAGTTAATTTTCCTTCCGAGTCGCATTGCGCGCTTCCTTGCATACTTTGTGTCAGAAATAGGAAACGCGGGGTGAGCCCTGTTTCAATTGGTAGTCGTTGTCCTTCCCACAACCAAGCATCATGAGCTCAAGCGGCATCGGAATGGAAGCCGCGACGACCACCGGCACCCTGGATGTGAGCAGTTCCCACACCTGATCCGCGTGAAGTGGACAGCCCAGCATCGTCTCGGAGAGTCTGCTGGAGAGGCAGTCGTGATGATCTTTTCTCCACTCTGGCGACGCTGCACCCGACCAAGAATTTCTCGAGCACGAGCTGGCGGATGCTCAACGCCAGCGCCCAACTCCCATCCTCGCTGTCCCAGTCGATCAAGTTAAAGATCTCCTCGCTCAACGGTGAGTGGCGCGAGCGCGTTCCGCTTCTGCAGTGGTTCTCCGAGGTGGGCATGGTCATCTCCGCGCGGCGCCTCGTAGATGAGCAGTCCAAGGTCACGTTCGTGCTGTCAAAGCTGACCGGCAAGGCCACGAAGTGGGCCTTCGGGTGTCGCGTGTCCGACGCCAGTAGGTTCCCGATGCTCGACGCGATCAAGGTCGAACTGCGCATCGCGTTCGGACCGCCGCAAGAATAGTTCCCGACCCGCGCCGATCCTCTCACTCGCAAGCAAGGGCGCGCCTCCATGCGGGACTAAGTCCAGAAGGCGCGACATCTTGCCGCGCGTATCGTCACGAGCTCCGTGCATGTTGCGACTCAGGTCCACACCTTCCTGATGGGTCTTCGCGACAGCCCGGTTAAGATCCAGTTGCTCCGTCATCACGCGGAGACGCTGGGGAAGCCGTTCTCTGTCGCACTCCGTGAAGACTACTGCGCCTCGATGGCGCGACTCTACTCCAATGGGACCCCGCCGGCTGCCGCTGCTACTGACCTGAACGGTCCCGAGCCGATGGAGATCGACGCCGTCGACGTAGCGCCGCGCCGTCAGTGCGGTCGCCGATCGAAATCGGACATGGTCTGCTACCGCTGCCGGAAGTGAGGTCATCGCGCCGATGAGTGCCGCGCTCCCACCCCGATTGTCGTCAATTCGGTGACTTCGGGGGTTGCGGCCGCCGAGCTGCCAGAAAACGAGAACGACCAGTAGACACGGAGCAGTCTGACTGCCCTTGTCGACCCAGGCGCGACGAACAACTTCGTTCGCGCCGCCTACCTGGGCTCGTTGCCTGCCGGGACGATTGCCCGAGAATCGCCCCATGATTTGATGGTGCCCCTCGCCCTCGGGAACCCGCGCCTAATGCTGAGGCGGTCTGTTCGCCTCTCCTACGAGTTGGACGATTTCCGGGGCAGTGACAACTTTCTCGTGATTGACATGTCGGAGCAGTATGACTGCATCCTTGGGATGCCGTGGCCGACGCGGCATCGACCGGAGATCGACTGAGTTCGTCGCTCTCTATGCCCACGGCAGCGCAATATCTACGTCGCCGCCGTCGACGAGCATCTGTGTGCCGCGCACGGCGCGTGGACGAACGCTCAAGTGCTCGAGACGCCCATTCTGCGGGAGACGGGGGGACGAAGTGTGCGATGACCCTTCTTGTTTCTCCTGCGCTAAGTTGATGACGATGGCGACGACGCTGAGCCTGACGTCCTATCGGACCCGTCATCGGCAGGTCCCGACTCGAGACGACCGCGGTAGTCATCTACGGGGAGTCTGCCACGCGCCGTAGCAGGGTGGCGGTATCAAATTCGCCACACGACGCACCCGCGATCCTGGACCTTCTACAGCTGAGTTGGAAGTCCTTCCTCTTCAAGCTGAAGATCGGTGATGTCGAGCAGGTATGCTTCATCACACCAGTGCCGTTAGTCGGCAAGTCACCTTCGGACGTGAGTCATCCACAAGGGGCCGAGCCCAAGTCGGCCCATGAGGAGCGCATCGAGCACCAATCACTCGACGCGTATGTATAAATATAAAACCCGCGAATCCGAGAACCCCGCGTACGAGATCGTCAAGAAGTTCCTCGACATCTTTCCTGAAGATGCCCTTGACCGGCTCACATGATATCGATCTCGCGCCCCGAACGAAGTACTGCGTGACCAGACAGTGGCCACTTCCTCGCGAGCAAGTCGAGGCGATCGACGAGTCCTTCGAAAAACGTCGGCGGGCGAGGCACGTACGCGAGAGCTCTTCGCCGCACTGCAGCCCAACGTTCTGGGCGAAGAAGGAGATCGGCGGGTGGCGCATCGTCCACGCTTACTAACATGATGAGGGAGGGCGATGTGCCTCTCACGTGGTCAGCACGCCGATCGGCATGCTTTGAGATTGGCTGGTGATGCCCAGGGACTCAAGAACGCGCCGGCCACCTTCAACCCATGGTGTGCTACGACCCCTTTGTGACTTTGCGTCCAGATACTTCGACGATGTCTTCGTCCATAGTTGAGCGAAGAGCGGTATGTAGAAGCCCATCTGGGGCACCTTCGTCAAGTCTTCGAGGCGCTTCAGGGGAACAGCCTTTAGGCGAACCTCAAGTGAGTCTTTTGCGCACCCGAGATTCCGGTTCTTGGCTGCTACGTGGGTCGCAACGGAGTGTGCGCCGATCCCGAGAAGGTGGAGTCTATCCGGCAGTGGCCGACTCCGAAGAACCCGAAGGACCTCCGCCAGTGGATCGGGCTCACGAACTACCTCCACAAGTACACGCGCAACTACGCGGAGCTGGTCTGCCTGTTGACTTAGCTCCTAAAAAAGACGCCGACTAGCTCCTTGAGCACCAGGACGCATTCGAGGCTGTGAAAAGGGTTTGGCTGAAGCTCCGATCCTGGCATTTATTCTGGCACTTCCGACAACGGACAAGCCGTCCCATGTCGTCTGCGACGCGAGCAACTTTGCGATCTGCTGCGCGCTGACGCAGTTCGACGACGAGGGGGGCGAGGGTGTGGTCGGCTATTAGTCGCGCCAGCTGAAACCGGTGGAGCGGAATTACCCGGTCCATGACAAGGAGCTCCTCGCGATGCGCCCCGACTACGACGCTCGGTGCGGATCCCCCGCTCCTGATGAAGACGTTGACGATCCGTCTTGTGCGACTTGTGTCATCGAGGGCGTAGCGTTCACGGTCGTGTTGGCGACTGTCTATCTCTGGGATGCCCTCGCGGCGTCGCTTGACCGCGACGCCCGGTACGGTTCGCTGTTGCGCTACCTCCTCGATCCGACCGACAGCAACCTGGAAACGGTGCCGGCGCACTTGGGACCGGCACGGCACCAATACAGCGTCAAAGGGCGCGTGTTAACACATCGCGTTGCGCCGGGTGACGAGCCTCATACCGTGGTGCCCGATGACGGGGACCTGCGCTCCCGCATTCTCCATGAGTACCACGACGCTGCCGGTGGCGGTCACCTGGGGTATGAGAAGATGTTCCTCGGTGTGGCTGTGATTTCTACTGGCCGCATCGGAACCGATGGGCGCGGAAGTGGGTCCGCACGTGCGAAACCTGCCAGCGCATCAAACTGGCACCTGCTCTTTGGACACCCCTTCGTCCGCCCCAGACGCGTGGTCGTCCGTGAGCATGGACTTCGTTTACGGAATGCCGCCCGATCGCCAGAAGCACATCGGCGTCGTCGTCTCCGTCGACCGCCTAAGAAAGATGGCGCATCTGGCGCCCATCCTCGCCATTGTAACCGCCGACGAAACGGCAACGATCTTCTTATCCAACGTATTCCAACACCATGGATAGCCTAATAACATCGTCTCCGACCGCGCCACGCGCTTTACGTCTGAACTTTTGTCCCAGCTGATTACCGGCATCATTGGCTCCAGCAGACCGTCATCTAGCGCCTCCCAACTCGACAAACACAGCCGACGCTATTGGCACTTCCGACATCCCGACGTCGTCGGCGCCGCCCAACACCAAGGCGCCAGACATGACAAGGCCTAGCTCGCCAACCACGGCGAGTCACGAGCTCTAACCGGCACCGTTGGCTCCAGCAGACCGT
>JAADYG010000995.1:0-10253 GCA_023338115.1 Phytopythium boreale | reverse complement strand
CTGATGACTTGATTTTTGTATATCATTGGGGTGGACGCTAATTTGGTCGCTGTGCCAAAATCGAAAGTTCTATAGAAGACCCCCCACAGCCTCCGATTTAGCGCTCCTTAGCATAAGTCAACGATTTGTCCTAGCGTTTTATACCACATATCTAAACAGCGTCCGCTAATTCGCAGTGGTTGCCGAGAAATCGTAAAAATTCGACTGGACGCTAATTTTTGTCGCGGAGTGTAGGTGTTGAGCACGAAGCGCCTTCCGCCGAGCGCTTAGATGGCGGACGGCTCGGACAGCTTGCGCTGCGCGGCGGCGCGCTGCACGACCTTGGACGCGGTCACGGCCAGGTTCTTCATGGTCGCGTACTGCGCGCGCGTGAGCCGGTGCGGCTTCATGTCGACGCAGCAGACGGACCCGATGACCGTGTCGTCGGCGGCCACGAGCGGGAAGCCGCAGTAGAAGTTGACGTCCATCTGCTGTACGATGGGCATGGCGCTGAAGCGCACGTCCGCCTGCACGTTGGGCACAAGCAGCGGCTTGTCGCTCAGCACCGTGTGCGAGCAGAAGCCCTGCTCACGCGGGAACGCCTGGTGGTTGTATGTGGGCACCGTGGACGCCAGCACGCGCATCTGCTCGCTCTCCACGAGCGTCACCATGCTCACGGCGCACTGGAGCTCCTTGGTCGCGATCAAGCAAATGATGTCGAGCTCCGGCACGTCGCCCAGCTCGTCCAGCTTGTCCTTCTTGATCGTCTCAACGCGCTTCTGCTCGTTCGGGCCTCGTGGCGCCGGCACGACCACGGACGGATCGTCCGGGAACTCGAGCTGGTAGCTGCGCGCGTCGGCGTTGGCCACTTCACACTGGTCCAGAGATGTCCCATCGTCCAGAGGGCCGTTCAAGCCGATCTTGTCCAGCAGCTCTCGCTGCGCGCGGTCTGCCGCGCTGTTGCTCCTGCTGCTGCTGCTGCTCGCTGCAGAGACAGCCTCTTCTGGTGACGACGTGAGCACGGCCGGGACGAAGCTCGAGGCCTTTGCTCGCGGCGTGGAGGCGCCGCTCGTGATCTTGATGCTGTCGCGCTCGATCTCGACCAGGTACTTCATGACGCTCATGACGCTCTGCTTGCGCGTCGTGTTGGCGTTCACGAGCGACTGCTGCAGCAAATCCGTCAGCTGCTGATCGCTCTGTCCGCGTGGCCGGCTTACTCTCTCCGTCTCCGTGTGGTCGGGGACCACCGCAACGGGGTACAGGTCGTCCTCCGTCACGGTCGAGAACTTGCAGTGGTCCACGCGCAGGAGACAGCGCACACAGAGACGCACGTCCTCGATCTGCGTGCGCGTGCGCGGCTGGCCGCGCGCGAAGAACTCGCGCTGCTGCATGCGCGAGCAGCGGTCGCACACGAGGTAGCCGCAGAGGAAGCACAGGCGCTTCTTGGCCAGCAGAAACGACCGCGAGCAGCAGATGCAGTTAGCGTTGGACGTCGCGATGCGCGACGGGTCGACCAGCACCTGCATGCCGAGCCGTCGCCGGCGCGCGACCAGCATGAAGCGGCTCGACTGCTCGGCCATGAACAGCAGCCGCGAGCGGACGAACTTCCACGCGCTGTCGCGGGACTTCTTACTCGTAGTGGATAGGAACTCGCCATGGAAGAGCACGCGCGTCGCGCGGCCCGACGCGTCTTCGCGGAAGCAGTAGTTGATGACGACGCGCTCACCCTCCTTGGCCTTCCTCCGCTTCTTCTTGTCGATGCTTGTGAGGAACCGGCAGCTGCTTAACGGCAGCGTCACGAGCGTGCGGCCAAGCGCTGGGGGAGTTGGCGCGCTGTTACTGTCATCGGTCTTGCAGCTGCTGCGAGAGGAGTCGAGCGAATGGACCGACTCCAGGAAGCACCATTCCTCGCGGGTCGCGAGGAAGCTCGACTTGTCGAACCGCATCGTCTTGACGCTCAGCTCCTCGTCCGGAGCTGCGCTCGCATTGCGCGTACTGGAGTTGGGATGGCTGGCTGTCGTTGTTGCCGTTGAGGCAGTAGAGCCAATAGACGTGGAGCTCGTGAAGCGCCGGCTCTGCGTTGGTGCCGGCGGGGGGACAACGTGAACCAGGTCGCCGTCAAGGAACGCGTTAGCGTAGACGCAGCGCATGACGTTGTCGAACTGCTCGCGCGACCGCGTGCGGAACACGAGCCGCAACTCCGCAACGCTGCACGGGATGGTGGAGATGGCCGCGACCGCGAACACGCCAGCACTCTCGAGCGTAGACACCGTCGCACGTCCGTCGCCAGCCTCGCTACCACTGCTGCCAACCGTGTGTCGTCGCCGGGGCTTCCACACGCTGCTGTCCGCGAACATGAGCTCCCGCTCGAGCGAGTTCCAGTCCATGCGGGCTCTCGCAGTCACCGCCATTTCGCGCAGCTGCTGGTCGCTGTACAACGTGCGCCTGTGTGTCCGGCCGTGCACGCCCAGACTCGGCTGCTCAGGCTCCACCGTGAGCCCGCTGGCACTGCTTCCGCTACGGACGCTGCGGTCGTCCACGTCGAAGAGGAACACGTCCGAGCTCGCGTTCGAGCGCGAGCCCGTCACGCGTGAACGCGCACTAAAGTCGCTCGCCGAGTCGCTAGGCGCGTCCGGGTGCCAGTTGGGCGACATGGCAGTCCTCGAGTCGAGCGGATTTTCCTCTCTGAACGGAAAGCGATGCCTCCACGTTGGTCAAGCGGCTTGTGGAGCGGAACGAAAGCCGAGAACGGCTTGGAGGCAGGCGGCCCGGCCCTTGCATGGGCCGTCTGGCCGCCCGTTTCTTGTCACGCGTGCCGTAAAGCCCCAAGCCGAGCCAGCGCACAGCAACGGGGTGTATTTGTGGAGCCAAGGCCCGCGTGGGACTAATGCCCATCACTAAACGGAACTGTATGTGCGTCACCGTAAGGGGTGAGCGACCTCGTCACGGGCAAATTGGCTGCGCGTGCCCGCTGTGAAGGTCTCTTGGGGATGCGGACAGTCTCAGTAACTGAACTCCAGCGGAGCAATATAAAGCCTTCCTATTATTATATATATCGTATAGTAAAATAACGTTTCTTCAGATTCTATATAATGTTTAAATAAAACAACCTGCATTAATACATAACCGTAAATTAAGTCAAGATAACGTGATAGTTTTTAATGGGGTGGTTGATGGCGTGCTGAACAATTGGAAAGTCCTGCACGATCGAGAGAGACCAGGCGAGCGGCAAATCCGATCCGCGGCTCTCGGCATCGCCATTGATGGCGAGAAGATGCTGCGTGCGTTGAGTCGACACCGCCGGACAGTGGGCTACACTGTAACAATAAGCTCCCAATTACAGTACAGCGGCGAGCCAATCCCGACTTGTATATGTACAGTATCACGCGAGGTGCGAGCCCGCATTTGACAGCGGTGAGGGGCACCGCTGTATGGAGTGGAGCAAATACACTCCGGTACTGTAGCAGCAGCCCTGGAGGAAAACCAAATGCCGCGCCCACCACGCGAGGTTGCCCGTGATATGCTCCTAACTTAGCAGATGTAAAAGCGACGACTGTCGTGATATTACGGCCCGCGTCCATGGAAAGCCATGTGCCGTTGCGTAACCAGCGGGCCGCGTGGCTTGCACTCCCGCGTTCAAGCGCAGACAGCCAGGAGCTCAAGCGCCAGCCGTCTACTGTATTACTACTTACCTACCAGGCACATCCGGTGACTATCCATAGGGCATCACGCCACATGAGATACTGCATGTTTGTTCTGTATGTCGGCACTTATATGCGAAAGGGGCTCTTCGCGTGCGTGGCGTTGCGGTGATCAAAGCCTGACTCTTTGCGTCTTGATCACTCAAAGTTCGGCGGACACTCGCGTCTCTCACACAGTCGCGGCTTGCTGCTGTTGGTGTTGCTGGTGCCGTTCCTCCAATATCCTAGCCGCGCTGCGTGCTAACCGCGCCATGGTCGCGTACTGGGACCGCGTGACCGCGTGCGACTCAACATCCGAGCAACAGATCGTGCCAATGACCGGGCCGCCGCCGCCGCCGCCTTCTCCGTCTTCAGCACCATCGGATCCACAGTTATATGTTGAAGACGCGCGTAGAGGGAAGCCAAAGTAGAAGCGGGCGCCCGTGGACCCACGCACGCCGTCCAACTGGCAGAACCGGACGTCGGCCTCTGGGTGCGGCACCAGCAGCGGCAGTCGTTGGTCCATGATGGTATGCGAGCAGATCGTCTGATCACGCGGGATCACCCCCCCCCCCCCCACGGAAGCTCGGGTCGGTCGTCGCGAGCACGTGCACCTCGTCCTGGGCCACCGCCGTCACCATGCCGACCTGGCAGCCCAACTCGCGCCTTGCCAGTTCGCACAGCACGTCGAGCTCCGGCAAGTCCTTGATCTCCGCGAGGGAAGCGGACGGCGCGGTCTCCGCAAGCCAGCGCAGCCGCTGCTCTTCGTCGCGTGGCACCGGCACCGGCCCGCCAGTTCCAGCCTTCTTGACGATGGGGTAGCTGCGAGAACGCGAACCCGCAAGCGCACATGCGCCGTGTGGCGGGTCCTGCCGGCCACGCGTCAGGACAGCGAGTGCCTCCAAGTGCTCAGCGTCGGAGCTGTCACCTGTCAGGTGCCGGCGCTCAGAGCGCCTGCTGTCCATTAGCTGGGAGCCCGCAGCTCGCAGCTCCGCTTCCTCCTCGTCATGCTGCTCCTTCAGGTGCCTAATGACCGATTTCACAGCTTCCTTTCGCGTAGGCGACGTGCTGCTGCTTGACAGCGCCTCGGTCAAAGCTCGATGCAGTCCAACCGCGGACGGGTCGCCGCCCGGGCGATCAGGTGCAATCTGTGGTGGCAACGGAGCAGAGCCGTGGGGGACATTGTCGTAGCAGCCGTCGTCCACCCACTCGAGGCAGTGCGCGCACACACGCACTAGAAAGCGGCGTTCGCCTGCGCGGGGCAGTTCGTGGACGACCGAGCACCCGGCGCACACGAAAAAGCCGCAGAGGTGGCACTGCTTCCGCCGCGTGGCGCTCAGGAAGCGCCGCGTGCAGCACGCACAACGAGTTTTGACGGAGGGCGGCACGGCCAGGGCGGCCGCACGCGGGTCGACGTAGATCTGCGCGTTGAGGCGGCGCGCCCGCACGACGTCTACCAGTCTGAGCGTCGCAAGCGCGAGCTTCTGGAACCGTCTCGTGACGGCACTTCGCGAGAGCCCTTGCTTCTGAAGCCTAGTAAGCGACGACGCGTTGTTGTCCCCGCTCTGCATCGTCACCCGCGTATCACACTCGGCGCGGAACGTGATCCGCACCCCCCACGCTGGGTCTTCGTCCGCCGTACTGCTGCTTTTCGTGCTTCTCTTGTTGCCACTGCCTTGAACCAGCGGGGCCCGGACGACTGCGTACGCGGCGGAAATGTCCGTGAGCGCGCTGACGGTGCGCGCGTGCGTCTTGCCGAAGAACACGTCGTCCGGGTGCACCGACGTCATGGTGACCGCGAACGCGTCGTCCTGGTTGCCGTCCACCTCATGCAGCGCGTCCAGGACGCACCACTGCTCGCTGAGCGCGAGGAAGTGGCGCTTGGCGAACGTGATGGTCTTGACCTGGGCGTCCACAGGCCGAAGCTGGACGCGAACATCGCGCTCCTTTGTTCGTGCTTTGGTTCTAGACGCGTGGAGCTTCAATGATGATGATGATGACGACACAGACATCCTGGCGCTTTGCTCGAGATTCGTCGCTCGGTGCACGACGGCGCCGTAGATGAACGCCGAGCCGAACATCTCGCGCATGGTCGCCGAGTAGCCGGTACTGACGGCCGGGCGGATCACGGAGAGCATCTCGGCGACGGAGCACGAGGCGACCGCGCTCGCCGTCACTGACACGTGCGAGCGCGAGCGCGTGGTCGCCAGTCCGTCTGGCACGTGCCCGGGGAGCACGAGCGAGTCCCAGTTGGCCCGCGCGGCGGTCGCGGCCGCCATCTCGAAGAGCTTCTGGTTCGTGAAGCGGACGTGCCGGCTCTGCTGTTGCTGCTGCGGGTAGTAGTCGTCCGTCCCCTTCTCCGCGAAGCTGTTGCTGTGCTCGCTATCTCCACCCCTCGAGGGATTCGAGAGCGACGACAAGCTGCCGCTGCTTCGCGCTCGGGCGCTATCCCGACCGACCATGGCGTCGATGACAGCGACGCGAAGGGAAAGATTATCGTTGTCGAGAACCCGTCAATGGAGTGGGAGGCCTCGAATGGAGCGGCGCGGTGGGCGAACTGGATGCGAGGAGGCGGATGGCTGCGCCGACGGCTTGGGCTGCGTCGATGGCACCTGCACGTTAACTTAGTCAACGGCGCTGTGTTGAGACCGAAAGCCTTGGCGTCTCTCTCCAACGAGGCGTAATCTGGTTCTCATCCCAGACCGAGCGACGCCCCGCAGGTGTAAAGTTGCGGCAGCCCCAGGCTGGGGCTGGTTTAACAGCCCCCTGGGCCGCGTCTCTTTCCCCTGCACAGCGCGCTTTGGCACTCGCGCGCCGCAAGCAAATCGCGCGGGATGTCGTGCCGGACTGCACGCGAGGAGAAAAGGGCCGCGAGGCGCTTGGGACGGGCAGACGACGTGCTGCCCCGCAGCAGCTTTGCCAGTCGCGCGATGCGCCGCTGCCGAAATCACTCGGGTGCCACGCTGACGGCCGCCAGCAAGCACGCAGGCACAATCCACTTGCTCACGCTAAGTCCATCCGCGTCGATCAAAGGTCCATGGCGTCCACTGCGCTGCCCAGTGCACACAGGACTCTACAGCTCGCTTGGCGCCCTGGCCACGTCGCGAACATAGTCGTTGAGCTGGACTCGGCTCTCTGTCGTTCTCGATTGGAACGGCCAGCATTGTACAGTCCGTACAGTGCGGGTACAGCGAGCGACTCGCTCTTCTCGGTGTGCCGGATGCGGCTCCTGTGCAGCGAGCGCACCGTCGAGGCCTCCGGCTACAGTACAGTAATAGGCAGACATCAGACGCGGCACCTTGCTCGCCTTCAGTCGAACGCCATCGAAACGCGGGCGTTTGAGGCTACTGTATGTATCCGAGGCTCAAGACGCGCGCAGAGACGAGCAGGAGGGAGCGAGAACGGGCGCTCGACTTGATTGGAACGCGCATCGCTGGCCCCCATGTCTGCCCTGCACTGTGTGTACAGCACGCGGACGATGATCGCCGCGGCTGCATGAACCCAGCGCGTACTGTCCAGCAACTTACATGTAAGCGCACGCGTTGGCTTGACGCGACCAGGTCGACGACGCCGCTTCATGCGCATGAACCGGCAGGCGGCGACGGCGTCATCGATGGCAAGCGCAAAGGCGGAGGAGCCGCGAGCCCACTGTCTTCGCGCTCCCCTCTCCTCTCGTCGCGTTGGATGCGTCAGATATCACCGTCGCTTTCCAAATAGCGTTTAGATGGTGCTTTACAGATACCCGCGCTTGTCGAATCATATTAATGCAAGTACAAGTACCCACCAATACACGTTTCATGTCCTACTATCAAATCTTTAACATCAACTACTGTAATTATTGGTAAGGAGGTCTCGTCACGCACGCCTCCGACAGTCAGTCGCCCGCCCCTCACGCGGTCGTCGCTGGTTCCTCCCGTGTCACGTTCGACCCCCGCGCATGGCGACGACCGCACTGCACTCTTCCACACCCTGTGCACAGTACAAGTACAGCGTATTGGTTCGGTTCTCCCTCGCGCCGGCCATCATTTCCTCGGCCTCTGCTCGCGCCAGTTGATTGACCATCGGCGTCGGTCTGCTCAGTGGCCCACTTATTGCACGCCCAACCGACTGCCGCATGCCAGCCCCCCGCGCGCAGAGGGCCGCCTCCGGGCCTGCGATCGCCCCCGAGGACACGACAACGTCCGATGGCAGCGGCGAGGAGCGGCGCCACGTGCGGCTGACGGACCGCAAGCTGGTCACCCTGGCGGCGCGCACGGCCAGAGGCGTCGACTGGGACGCACTCGTCGCTCGGGGACACAAACGCGCTGCTTTCTCAGTCGCCGTGCAGCAGGCGAGCGGCAGGACGAGCGTCACGGCGAGCGGCGTCGTGGCGTGCTCCGTGGCCGAGATGCGGAACGTCCTGCGCCCACGCACCAACGAGCAGTACGCGTCGACGATGCGCGAGCTGTACGGGCAGGAGTTCATATACGGCGCGATCGTGCACCGCGTGGACGACGCAAGCCACGCACGACAGCAGGGAGGCGGCGCACTCGTGGTGGACGCCACCCCGTCGGACGTGGACGTCAAGACGGTCACGTTCGCTCGCCGCCACCTGCTGGCGCTCAGCGAGCAGTGGTGTTTCGTCGACGCGCTGCACGCGCTTGCAGTTGGCGGCGACGACTGCAGCAAGGACGGCTTCGTCGTCTCCATGACGTCGCTGCACCCGGACAGCGTCTTTCTGGGCAAGACCAAGGCGAGCGTGAGCGCGCTGACGGATATCACTGTTACCTACGCGGTGCTGCCCGTTGACATCGCGAGCGGCGAGTCGGTCGACGACTTGGAATGCAGCAAGTCCCGTGTTCAAGTGACCTTCCGCGCCGAGTTTGAAGCGGACGAACACCACAACGCACGACCGCCGCGACGATTGCTGCTGACGCGAGAACGAATGTACCAGTGGCGCAGCGTCTCGGAGCGTGCGCTTGTCCAGCGACTGAAAGACATGGCAGCCAGTACGCAGCACCTCTCTCGCATCATCCGACGGCGACGGCTCAGCGCCCAAGTGTTCGTGGACGTGAAGTCGCTGCACCCGCCCAACACGCGGTGCGTCTGCTGCACCAAGATGCTGGCGACCATCCTGGGCCGGAACAAGAAGCAGTGCCACCTCTGCGGCTTCTACGTGTGCGAGCAGTGCTCGCGGCAGCACGAGATCGAGCGCGGACGCGTGCGGCACTTCATCGTGCGCATCTGCGAGCACTGCATGGAGCGCGTGGACGACGGCATCTACGACAACTTGCCGCCAGACGGCGTGTCCCCTCCAGCAATAATCGACAATGCTCCAGGCGACTCGGAGACATCTACTGGCGTACTCGGACAGCTTCTGCAAGACGCTCTCCTCAAGTCGTCGGAGTCACGGAAGGCGGCAGTGAAGACCATCATCCGGACCATGTCGGAGATTGAGACGCCTAGTACAGCTGCGAGTCGATTGGAGGCGACGAGCTCGGAAAACGAGTACTTGGAAGCTCTACGCCGCGTGAGCTTCCAGCCGAGCACGTGTGAGCTCGCCAACTCTACGACCCGCCGCTACTCCCTCCAGTACAAACCTGGAACTAGTCGACAGATCACGCCTGCAGCGCCCATCCCAGCAGATGAGGAGCAGCGCCTGAAGTTCCTCGGTAAGACCAAGCTGTCGGACCTCAAGAATTCGACGGAGCTGGAGCTGATCTGCGAGCTGGCGCAGAAGGAGCTCGGGTGCCACGCCGGCGTGTTGACGGTCATAACCGGGGACGAGATGCATATCCTCGCGTCGAGCGATCCGGCGTTCCAGAACCTGGTGGTGCCGCGCGAAGACGCCATTTGCGCGCACACCATCTTGAGCAGGGAGCTGCCGATCCTGCTGCCGCACCCCGAGGCAGACGTGCGCTTCACGCGCCAGAGCGTGGTGCGTCGCCTCGGGTTGCGCTTCTACTTTGGCTTCCCGCTGACGGCGGCCGACGGCACGGCCATCGGCTCGTTCTGCTGCGTCGACGTCGTCTCCCAGACGGTCACCAAGGCGCAGTACGCAGCCACGGAGCGGCTCGCCCGCAGCGCCTCGCGCATCGTCCAGCGGCACGTCGGCGGCCAGGGGGAGCGAGCGGGTCGCAGCGAACCCAGCGCGTCGTTGGGCTCACAGCTGGAGCAAGCAGATACGGTGTAGTTGGAGATGGGATAGCGTTTTAATAGTAAGTTGCCAAGTTGGGTTCGTTCCGTTGGCCACTTCAACGTGGACAAGTCATTTGTATCCGTTAAAGTGCGAGAGTGGCGAACGCGATTACTGTACGCGCTGAGTCCACGAGAGAGAGAGACGGCCTTGCACATCAAAAGTGCACAATCCTTCTTATCAGTCAGTAGATGGTACTATTTCAGTCGGGCGTGCTGACTCGTTTATCTCCTTTCGCCCCGGATTGCTGACATCATGGTTTCAACCTTTGATACAGTCAGACCCCCCAAACTGCAAAGGGTGGGACTCACCAATTATTGCAGGCAAGTTATGATTTTGAAATGACCTTAAACACTATGCAATATTGAAACATAATTAGTCCACTATCAGTTATACAAGGAAATTGTATGCCAGGGTTT
>JAADYG010000994.1:0-10312 GCA_023338115.1 Phytopythium boreale | reverse complement strand
CCCCCCCCCCCCCCCCCCCCCCCCCCCCCCCCCCCCCCCCCCCCCCCCCCCCCCCCCCCCCCCCCCCCCCCCCCCCCAGCCGGCGCCAAGTGCAAGGCGACGGCCAACAGCGGCTTCTCGTTTGACGCGGACGGCAACCTTCGCCGCATGCCCCAGCGGCACGAGCCACAACTCTCTTGTGTGCCGATCGCAGAGACCGTCGAGGCCATGTCGCAGTCGGTGGACCAGATCATGACGGCCGTCGCGGCGAACTACGTGCGGACGATGCAGGTTCTCGACGCTGCACGTGCACGCGCCCGCGAGGTTCAGTCGCGGTTCCTGGTTGGAGCGCGTCAACGCGCGGCCACTGTGGCGCAGTCGGTAGATGTCATCACGGCCGACGTAGCGGCAACTTACTCGAGGGCTATACAGGCGCTCGATGCGGCGCAAGGACGAGGTCGAGATGTGCAGTCGCAGGTCGCGCTTGGCGCTCGGGATCAGGCGACCACGGTGTCGCAGTAAGTGGACGCGATCATGGCGGAGGTTCTAGCAAACTACGCGAGGACCATGAAGGTCCTCGATGGCGCGAGAGAGAGAGCCCGCAAGGTCTCGTCGCAGGTCTTCGACCCTGCAAGAGTTCGAGCCCGCTCCGCGCCGCCACGCGCCCAACGTGGACGACCGCGCCGAGCCCAGCCACCAGCCAGACGCGCTGGTGCGCCAAAGCAAGTCCGCAGGGTTCCGATAGCCGGGCGAACAGCAGTCCGCCGGGTTCCGCCGCACGGCGCACGGCATCAAGGGCACACGAAGCAGGAGGAGGAGGAAGAGGAAGAATATGAGGGCGGGGAGGAATATGAGGGCGGGGAGGAATATGAGGAAGCGGAGGAAGAGAAGGCAGCGGACGGTGAGTACGGGGAAGCAGAGTGGGGCGACGGCGACTTGGACCAAGGAGCCGATTCGACCGACCCGACGGACGACTATGACCCGGGGGCAGACTGGAGTGGGGAGACATTCACGGTCGATACGAGTGGCGACGCACCAGACTATGTCGACTCGGACACAGTCGACCCGACGAGCTCAGCGCAACAGCAATTCCAAGACACCTCGTGCGAGTATAACGCGCCAGACTCGTACTCGTACGAAGCTCCAGTGCAGCAGGACGACACCGCGTACGAGTATAACGCGCCAGTGCAGCAAGATATCTCGTACTCGTACGACGCGCCTGTGCAGCAATACGACACCGGGTACTCGTACGACCCGCCAGTGCAGCAATATGACCCGTACTCGTACGGCTCGCCCGCCGTGTACCAGCAGCAGTTCTACGGGTACCAGACGTACGACCAGCAGTGCTACGATGGTGGCTGGTGAGACTCATTGGCATCGAGCGACTCGGCAGCGACCTCCGACGACAGCCCGCGGTGGAATCAAGACGGCACGAAGGGCATCCGCATGACAAGGACGTAGTGTCGGCTCGGTCTATCACTGTCCTTCAAATTCACTTCATCAGCATTATATACTTTGAATATATAGCGCTTAGCAACCGGGAAGCATAGTTATCGGGAAGGATTCATCTCTGCAGCTCAGGAGAGAGCGCATCGGCAGCTATTGAGAAGGAGAACAGAGGAGGTTTGAGAGGAGTGACGTTTCAAAATGTACCATTGTCGTGGTAATGGTGGTGGTAGCTTATACCCTTCCCACTCGGAGAGGGCTGCGGCTCTTGCCGTCACGGACCGCCTCAGAGGGGCAGGGTGACGTTGTCAAAGTAGTCGAGCATCTCGTCAATGTCGGCGCAGTCGAACTCCTCGGACGTCGTGCTGCTCCCACAAGCAACGGGCGCTGCCGGTTTAGCTTCCGTCATTACCGCTGCAGACTCCACTGCAGGAGACCGCGCCATCGGACTGAGGCCGGGTTCCGACGCTGATGTGCAGGACGCGCTGCTCATGGATCGCATACCAGTCGACTGCTCCACGAGCAGATCAATGGCTGTGGGTTTCTTTGTCTTCAGGTCTTCTTGTGTGGCAGCGTCCGGTGAGGCGCGCGAAGCCAAGCGGCCAGTGTCCGATGTCGTCAGTTCCTTCATCTGAGAGGATACCGAGTCACGGTGCGGTGACTTCTTTTGAGAACTTGGGTGTTCGATCGCTGATCGTGTCCGGTCTGGTGATATCGACGCGAACGAGGACAGCGAAGGGCTGGACCCAGCAGCAGGAGAAGAAAGCGCGCCGCTTTCTCTTCGAGCCGGTGAAGTGGACCTTGAGCGGTTCACTGTCGCAGGGATTCGCTGCGACGAAGGCGAGCTCGACGGCGACCGACGAGAGCCCGCAACGTCCACGTGCGTCGGAGTAGCAGGTCGCCGCTGCGACGGCCACATCGGCGGCGCTACCGCTTCTAAGCGCGGTGGTGGAGTGCTGAACCATGACGACGAGTGCCGCTCGTACATGTCGCCAGACGCTGCACGGATTTTCTTCCTCATCGCTCGCTTCGCTGCTCTCCTCAGCCGCTGGGCCTCGAGCTCGCCCTCAAGCTCAAGCTCCATCTGTGCTGCTGCCGCCGTCTTTGGCTCGCCAGCGTGTTTCCCGCTGCCGTCGAACGGGGCGGTTGCTTCTTCGTTGGAGTCGCTGAGGTCGCTGCAGGAACCGGACGAGCTCCCAAGAGGACCGTTCAGCTTTGGCGGGAACTTGCCAGGGTGGCTCAAGCTCCGCCGCCGCTCCAGGCGAGGAGGCTGAAGCGCCGCTGCCATAGGATCCACGCGTTGCCTGAGCCGCTGCTGCTGTTGTTGCTGCATAACGAGCTGTTGTTGCTGCTGCTTCTTCCGTTTCTGGTCCTCTTGCCACCGCTTGTGTCGGCTGCTCTCTGTCGGGCCGAAGTATCGGCTCCGACTCAGCCACTGGCTGACTTCTCGCTCGCGGTATTTGGCGATCGCCTTGCACTTCTCCGCGCCGGCGCCGCGGATGTCGTAGATGGCCTTGGAGATGGCGCGCAGCTTGACGTCGCCGCTAGGCATGGAGCTGTCCTGCACGCCGGAGACTGCCTCCGGAATTCCCTCGGTCGGGTCGTACAGCCAGCTGCTGGCGCGTTCGTACGGCCGACGCGGAGGAGGCGATACGCTTCGCGCCTTCTTGTCGTCCGTCTTCTTGCCCGAGTTGCGGTTAAACAGCCGCGCGGCGGCTGCAGGCAAGCGCCGCGAGCGCATCGGGTCCGCGATGGTCTTGCGGAGCTGCTCCATGGGCACATCAAGGCCCGTAAGCTCCGCGAGCAGTTGTTGCACCAACGGGACGCCGTGAGACTCGCCCTCGAGACTGCACACTTCGACGTACGAGTAGAAATCGTGCTCGGCCGCGGCCTCGCGGCAGTGCTTCTCCAGCACGTCCCGGTCGCGCGTCTGGTCGGCCTTATTGCCCACGAGCAGCACGCGCACGTCGCGCTTCCAGTCGATCGCGTGCGCCGCGTTACTCTCCAGCAAGCTCGTCCACTGTCACGCGATAACGTTCACACAGGTATGGGGCGTGTCATCAGCCATCAATCACGTTCAATAGGAAGGTGGGACGGGTCATAGAGACGCGCGCGTCCAACGAACGCGGCGAGTGACCGACTCATGTCCCCTATTGCGATATGCGTCTGTACATACCTGGGCAACGACGTTGTCGAGCGTCGAGCGGCGTGTCAGGTCGAAGAGCAGCACGATGACATCGCCGGGGGCCGCAACGTCGTTCACGACCTTGCTGCGCTGCTGCTCGTCGCGGTAGATGCCGACACGCACGGCGCCGCCGCTCCTGCGACCGCTGGGCGACCACGCGAACGTTTCGACGCCGTCGCCCGCGCTCCCGGGCACGCGCCGCGACTTAAGGATGCTGCGCGCGGCACCCAGCGCGCGCACCAGGCTGGTCTTGCCCACGCCGGCGTCGCCAAGCACTCCGATGCGCGGCATACTCGCTTGCTTGCTTCCGGCCTGTCTTCTTTTTCCCTTCCGCCGTGTACGTCGAGTTGGGATGTGGACGCCGCTGTCGACGGAGGCAGCACAACCAGCGTCGTCAGCGGTTCTTCCAGCGATCCGCGAGCGTGGGACGATCGGTCTCCTCCCCCCTCCTCCTTCCTTTCTTCTTCGACGCGGACGCCGACTGAGATGCTACCAGGCGCACGCTTCCGCCCCAGAAAATCCGTCGAAACGAAGGCGGAGAACTGGACCGAGACTGTGGGACGCCCGCGGGTCGTGCGGCGACACCGGAGGCGACAGCAGGAGCGCGATACTGTATTAGTTGGTGTGTTGGGAACTGTGGGCCGCGTCGGTCGTCGCGACTCGCGAGGCGCGCGCGTTGGTCGGCCGCTCTTTCTCTTGGCGCTTGCAGTTCTGTATGAAAGCGCCGATACACTTTGGTGCATCGCGGAATTTTACTCGGCGATACATCCAGATTGTCGTCCCACCCTTTGGCGGTGCGCGGGGGGCGATTCAGACGGGTTTCTATTTCTAAAAGGCGGAAAGGCAGTCTCCAATCGTTTCTATTTCTAAAGGGGCGGACGAAAGCGCACTTGGGGAATGTATGGGAAGGAGCAAGCCGTTTCTATACGAGTGGCCAGTGCCGCGGTTGAAGAAGCTGACCCGCGCCATCACCGGTTCCGTCGACACCGCCGACGATGGAGCGAGCGATTGTGGTGCCTCGCTCGCTCCTTTCCTCTCGCTGCTGGTGGTCGTCCTCTACGCGGTGGACGTGCAGTCAAACGGCAGCACTGGTGTACAGGACGTACTGTACCGTAGGCACAGAAGACGCAGCGAGCCAGGGACCGACGCGCGACAAAGATTCCTCGCCACGGCCTTTCACGACCATGCTGCGGCGAAGGCACAACGCAGGTGTGTACTGAGCGTATACTTTCGTATACTATACACCAAGCTGTAACGCGTTACCTGCGTTCCATACTGAGGACCAGATGTTACTCCTTTCCCACCAATCCATCTCAAGGTGTAAATGTCGTTCAAAATGCCAAAAGAGGATGCACACCACAATATCACTCATCGGTATTAAAACACGGTACGTTATGCACATGTGTGTCAACACCTGGTGGTCACTACTCCGTCAGCAAAGGGTCACCAAGGGAAAAAGGAGCTCAAGCGCCATGGGGGTTGGCCCGTCGCTCGGCGACTTCCTGCACGGCGTGGACGACGAGGGTCTCACCAAGCTCGTGGCCGAGGTGCGTTCCTTGTGTTTCCCCAGATCCGTGCGCGCTTTGTTGAGCTGTGCGGTCGCAATACGCTGAAAGCTGCGTGATTAACTTGCGCACCCGACGCACACGATTCGGCACTTCCTTGCCCTTGTCCTCGCAGGCGTACAGACTGGACCCTCAGCGCATGGAGAAGGTCTTCACAGATGCCAAGAAGCGCTGCCTTGGAGGTGCGTAGTGGATTCACCCGGTGCAACCGCAGCATTAGGATACAGGACCAACTACTAGTTTGATACGCCAGTTTCCAATGACGCCGGTGATGACACGTTCGCAGGCCCAGCGGCACGCCTCAGCTCTGCTTCTCCGCTCGCTGTCGACCCTCAAGCGGTGATTGCAGAGTCGTCCACCAGTGTTATTGCCTTTGAGCCCACTCCACAGGCGACACCAACGTTACCATGTGCGCAAGCCGAAGTGCAGACCGTGGGGCAAGACGACTCGACGCCCAGAGATGGTGTTAAGGACCCGATGAATGCGCTATGGGACTTTGAAGGTCACCGACTGCGCGAACTCCAGCCTGCGAGCATGAACCCGTGCCACATAGCGCAGCAGACCCTCCACACTGGCGACGCCAGCGCTGGCAGCACTGGCACATCGACCGGTGCTGTCGCGCCCGAAGTCGACGAAGACGGGAACGCTGTCCTGTACGGCAGCTGCGGGCGCGACAAGCGATACGCGCGCTGTGCCGTGTGCTACTTCCGCGGACTGAGGTGCAACACTGGTCACTACTGCGCGTGCTGCCAGCGACCGGTGTGCATCCGGCCGCGCAAGTACCCGGGCGAGGAGCACCCCAAGATCTGCTGGAACGTGCTGCACATGGACAAGGACATGATGCAGCGCGTGGAGAAGAAGAAGAAGCGCAAGTTGCAGGTCACGAGCGTCGTTCCTGCGGGCGGCGGGCTTTGTTCGAGCTCTCTGTTGTCGGCGTCGGCGATGAATTCGGGTGCGGCGAGAAGCCTCCAGGGCGATCATAACGGCCATGACCGACGAGAACCGATGGCTCCGATGACGACGCTGGTTTCTGAGGCGCACGATCATGGGGACCCAGTGACGCTGGACCCGGACCCAAGGCGCCAGCTAACAGATTCGCTCTCAACGACATCGGTGGCTCTGTAGCGCAGGTGCTGCGACACAATGACCGAGGTAAAACTTGCTGTTGATACGTTGGTTCGTATGAATGAAAGCGTTGGTTCCATTGATGGTGTTGCAGTCTCAATGCTGCGTGCTGAAGGAGGATTGGAAGAAGAGTTCAAAGGGGACAAAACTACCAGGTAGCAGCAAGGACGTAGTTCGCACTGGTCAACGAGGGTTTCCTCAATGCAGCATGGCTCGCCACTCAGGGCCAGCAGCTCGCTCTCTTCACCACCTACGCTCGGCGTTCAGTACCGAGCAGGAGGGCGGGCATCGCCGACGCGATCACGGTCGCGCCCACGGCTTCGGTCGCGGAAGGAGCGGTCCCGGTCGCCCATGGGCGGGCGATCCCGATCGCGGCTGCGGTCCCGGTCCCCGCCTCGGTCGCGACTGCGGTCCCGAGGGCGGTCACGGCCCGACTGCTGGTGGAACGCGTTCGAGAAGGACACGCGCAGGTGCGAGTCCGGGTACGAGAGGTTGTGCAGCGAGACGAGCGCCATGGCGGCCTCGTCGACCGACCCCATCTCGACCAGCGCCATCTTGGAGTCGCGCTGCAGGAAGTGGAACGACTTGACGTAGCCGTGGCGAGCGAACAGGTCCACGAGCGCGTTCTGGTCGCGCTGCAGCTCGAGCGGGATGCACGAAACGTGCAGCAGCGGGCAGGGAGACACGGCTTCTTGCAGGCTGCGGCGGCGGTAGCGGTGGAGCGGCGAGCTGGAGAAGTCGACCGTGTTCTCGAGCTCGAACTGGTCCACGCTGCCGCGCGGCATCGACACGCTCGTGTGCTTGGAGTAGTCAACGCGCAGCTTGCGGCCAAAGAGCACCAGGCTGTCCGCGTGCTCCAGCGCTGACGTCGCCTGGATCGTTGAGAGGACGAAGGATGAAGAGCGTGGCCATGAAGCAGAGGAGACAGTCGCACAGATCAGCGGGTGAGTGACAGTCAAAGCGGGCTCGCAAGTCGATGGACCAATGGACAAGGGTAGGGCAACAAGACGGCAGACTTACGTGGTCCTCGCTGGCAAACTGGATGAGCGCCGTGTCTTGCTTGCGGAACATAATTTTCACTCGGAGGACGTCGCCGAAGCACCCAAAGAACGTGAAGAGCCGGTCGGGTGTCTTGTTGGCGCGCAGTCAAGATGCGGGGCGGCGGAAGCGGGACGGCGAACAGAGCAGCACGTGCACAACGGGACAATTAGCATGCCGCACACGGAGCGAGGGGCGAACGTGCGCAGAGGAGGAGAACATGAAGGAATGCAGAGGGCATTTACCGCCAGCACGCGGTCCATGTTGCTGCAGATGAGCACGGGAGACGGCGGGATGTCGTTGCGCATGGTGCGGCCGGTTTGGCGGACAGGGACACCTCCTGTGACTGGACGAGAGTCGCGAGAGCGGTCGCTCGAGGGCGGAAGGCTGCTGCCGTAGCGAGGCGGAGGCGACTGCGGGCGGCGGTCGCGGTCGCGACTGTCCGATCGGTACGCACCCCCGCGGTCTCGGCCGCGGTCATCGTAGCCACCGCCAGTAGGACCAGATCCTCTGTAGTCGCTGCCATAGTCCTGGCGCCCGGGAGGAGGCAGTCGCTGTTGCGGAGCTGGCCGGCCATAATCACGACGGTCTGCATCGTAGGAGCCTCCTCCTGCGCCCTCGCCGCCAGGCGGAGGCCCAGACGGGAGGTCGGGATTCGTAAAGTCGCGCGAGCGATCGCTGTTAAAGCGGACGCGCAGCTCGTCGTGCTTGGAGAAGACGATGCTGAGCGTGTTGCAGCCCGTGTAGATGTCGCGGCCGTCGAGCGCCGCCTGCGCGGCCTGCGCCTGCTCGATCGTCTCCATCTGCACGAGCGCCTTGAACTCCTCGTTCTTCCAGAAGCACACGACCTTTTGCACGTTGCCGAACTTCTGGAACACCTGCTCGGTCGGTCAGCAAAGCGGTGAGAGATTTCGACTGTGTCTTTGGCATAGTTCAATGTGAACAGTGCGACTGCTGCATACCTGCTGCAAGACGTCGACAGTGACGTCGTACTGGATCTTGGACACGCCCACCATCAGGATGGTGTTGGGCTCGCCGATGCCGCGGCGCGGCGGCGGGTCGCGACTCACGCCTAGACGCACACAGGACGAGTCGTAAGCCGAGACACTAGGTCAGCATGTCGACTGCCGTATTGGCGAGTCGAGATATAATGGAGACGCACCGTTTTCCCGGTACGGCGCATCTTGCGACCCGTAGGACGCTTGGACGGACGACGACGACGGCGGCGCGTCCGCCTGGCGGTCGAACTCGGGGCGCACCGAGATCTCGTCGCGGTTGCTGAACTCGAACAATATCTTGTACCCGCGGATGAGCGCGTCGCGCGTTTGGTAGAACGCGATGAGGTTGGCGGCGGCCGCCACGTCGGGCAGCTGCACGAAGGCCGAGCGCTTCGGCGGGATCAAGAGGCACTTCTCGACGACGGCGAAGGGGCAGCAGAGCGCCAGAAGTTCGCTCTCGAGGCAGTCGGGCGGCAGGCCGCGCACGAAGACGACCTACGCGTGTCCGGTCAGAGGGCGCAGGCAGTGGTTGAGTACTCCGTGAAGCAGGAAGGGGGCGCAGTAACAAGCAACGAGCGGGGAGGTTACCCTGGACTCGGTGCGCTGGCGCTTGACGGAAGACGGCGCGCCGTACCCGTCGTCGAACTGGCGCTTCATGCCGGCGCCGGCCGCGTTTCTCGACATGGAAGCGGCGAGGAAGGTGGACTACCGGCCGGTGGAAGAAGGCAACGGCAGGGAAGAGCAGGCGGGCAGTGGGCGGCACTATAGCAAGGAAGAGAGCGGTGAGCAGGGTCAATGAGGAGCAGCAGTTCCTACCCAAGCTCGAGGAGGAAGGAGGCGGCGGCGGGCGAGGAAGACAGAGGAGGCCGGCCGCGAGACATGACAAAGTACACCACCACGACGTTCTACGCGTTAACCTGTCGCCTACGCTGCCTCGACCGACGCTAACTCCGCGCTACGACGCCCCCGGCCGGCCCTCTCACGCTCTCCGCCTTCACGTGCACACAGAGCGCGGCACACACACACACGCACGGGATCCACGCACACATACCGTCCGCGATCTTGCTTCCGCGGGTTTCCTTGGGTCGGGTTGGGTTGGCTGGCGGCGCCGTCCAGCAAGCACACCCGACTTGTGGTACTGTACTGTGGGCGAAATAGGTATACGTCCACCGATCTGTGCAGCGATCTTTTTTGGCGCGGGTTTCCGTTCTTTTGGGGATAATTTTAGCGCGATGAGGTCTATTTTTACGGTCAAACCGGGGCGTTTTGTTGGAGATTAGAGCGCGCCAATTTGGTGGCAGGCGCTGATTGGCTCGATTTATCACCGCGTCGGCGTTACTTTCGCTCGAATTCCTCCCCTTTCTGGAAGAAAAAGGCTCACTCAGCTTGCAAGTGCCACGTTTCTAAATCCAACGTCTCCCCTCAAGCGGCAACGATCCGACTGCGGGACTATCACTCGGGTGTACAGCGAGCGTCCTTCAACGGATCTTACAGGTTTTGATCCATACTAATAGAATGATTTACAATTCATCAGTACGCAAATTATGCGTTTACGAAGGTGAATGCGATCGAGCAGACGACGGTACGTTGCGCAATGAAGGCGTTGCAAATTGTGGGGTCGGTCTTTATCTTCGTTAGAGTGGCCGCGTGCCCGAAAGAGGGAGCGAAGGGGGGGAGAAACCGCCCACGCCCTCCCCCTTCCTCCAGGACAGGGGGGCGGGCGCCCACGGGGAGCGCGCCGGCATACAAAACGCGGGTTCATTTGGGAATTTCGGACGTTTCCTGGACATCAGCGGCGGGCAGCGACAGAAATTAGCGAGCGAAAGCTAGCACAGCAACAAGTCGGCAACCATGGGTATGGCCTTTTCGCGCGTGTTTGAGCGCCTCTTCGGCAAGAAGGAGATGCGCATCCTCATGGTGGGTCTCGACGCCGCCGGTAAGACCACCATCCTGTACAAGCTCAAGCTCGGCGAGGT
>JAADYG010000993.1:0-10325 GCA_023338115.1 Phytopythium boreale | reverse complement strand
GTGAAGTCGCTGAATCTGCCGCACAAAGTGGCCGGTCTGCGCCAGTCGCGACAGCCAGGATGTCTGCTCCTCGTACGCGCGCATCTCATCGCGCATGCTCTCGGCGCTCAGCAGCAGTCCGAACAGCGCGTGGTCGATTTTCTTTCCGTCCATCGCTTCGATCACGCCTCGAAAGTGGTGGTAGCGCGTGGCAGCGTGGTCTCCGAGACCATCAGTAGTGGGCGTACTCTTCTTCTTCCTTTCCCCTCGCGGTCGCGGGATGAGGTCATCCGCCGCTGATGACGTTTCGTCGGGCACTCCCAGAGCGCAACGTTTGGCCATCGTCGCCTCGCTACGGATGAACAGCACGTCCGAGTCGACTGCGCTGCGTCTCTGCCAGTCGCTCCGTGTAGGGACAGCAAAAGCGACGAAGCAGGAGACTCTCTCGCGGTAGGAACAACTGTGCGTGGTAAGCCACGCTACTCTTGCACGCACTTCCCCCACTGTGAGGTGAAATCAGCACGCGCGGGGAGCCGAGGAGCCGGCTTCTTCTCGCCGTTTTCGATCCAGAAAGCGAAGCCATTGCGCATGCTGATCTCTCCACCCACGCCTTTTCAATTACGTCATTGTATGAAACGTATGTGCAAATTACGGATATGACACATGACGGCGTCTGCTTCAACTTGGTCAGACGGTCGCATCTCATCCACCCGCTCGGCATCTAGTTCGACCAGATGCACTTGTCAACGCCTCGACGCAGGAGCAAGTGACGATGCGTCAGCGACATCCATCTTGCGCGATGCAGCGACAGAGCGCAATGAATCTTTTAACCAAGTCGAACTGCGCTCCGTCGAGCTGGTAGAATCAGTGGCATGTCCACGCCAGCCAGCAGGACCCCAGCAAGCGAGGGTCGGCTCTTGTTGATTCCCATGTTGAGGATTTCCTAATGGGATCGTGTGCATCTATCGCCCATTATTGATGATCGAGTCCGCGCCGGGTTTGTTGCGCTGTTTGGTCACATTGCTCAGTGAGTATTGCCAGTGCTCAGAGCTGCCGTGTGAGCAGCGCGTTGCCTGTATCAATCAATGCCACAGCGGGTGATTGACTCACTCGCCACTATGAAATCACTCCGAGCTGCGGCAGCTACAGGAGCACGACGACTACTCCTTGTACGTGCGCATCTCGCCGCGCATGCTCTCGGTGCCAAGAAGCAAGCCAGTACACCGCGTCATCGATTCGATACTTGTCCAGCGCTTCCATGAAACGCGGTAAGAGTCCGGTCGCATGTCACTAAGGCCATCACCTTGAGCGTGCGCGTCGTCGGGCCAGTCGATCGCTCACCTGTCAACCGCTGCCCATTCGACCTGTTCTGCATCAGGATGTCGTGGCTTCTCCCTATGCGTCAGAGCGACGGAGAGAGGAAGTGGAGTCTTAGGCGTCTTAACCGAGTCAGAGCCCGATGCTTTTGCCGTCTCGATCGAAAGTGAGGCCATCTTACAAGCACGCTTGGGTTCACGATTTGCAAAGATAGCCAGACACAAATCAACAATTTGGAGAGCTGGCACAGGAGTGGACGTATAAATATCGCGCCCAAGGTACAGTTCAACGGTGGTGGGGATGGCTTGATGCTGCAGCGCGATCAGGTCCAAAGTGTGACATGTTGCCGTGAGGTGTTGGGTACGACCCCCTGGCGTAATTTACGGCCACGCTGGCGCATCATTTGATGCTTCTCGAGGGAGCCTCTTCACTTCCCGACGAAGCCACCCGCCCTAGTGTAGCGTACGGCATGGAACGTGGGTTTGCTTGGCGCCATGGCGTGGGTCGGTTGGTGGGGCAACGCGTTCTACCTGTTTCAATATGATAAGTGCTGCTCAAAGTGATCCACAGACGACGACGACAACAACAACGTGGCGACCAACACGAAGGTGGTCGAGCCCGATGATGCCGACGACATCGCTCGTCTCAAACGTCCAGTTCAGTTCACGACACCCACACGGGAGCGTCAATGCATCGCTGCCGACGTTCATTGAGGGTTGGATGACGCGCGTATTACTCTACGAACGACTGTGGACGCGACGCGATGCGACCCGATCCGTCGTCCCCTCTGCTTGGTGCTCGGATTTCTGCCTCGCCGACTTGTAGCCTACAAGTTGTAGGGCGTTGAAGCGTCCGGGATCCTGCGGGATGGGGACCGTAGCCCGCTCGTGGGCGGCTTTGACATCGTTCGGACTGGATTTCTGGCCCGTGTTGACCAGGTAGAGCGGTTGAACTGGTCTCTGGGTGGTGGCCCCGCCTGGTGTTGCGGCTGTATCAGCGTTACTAGCGAGGTCGTTGGTTGTATTTTCGGGCAGCGGATACAGTGCAGAACACTACTGTAGGTAGGTTGCTCAGTACGGGTAGAAGGCAAGCCCTTGTAGTGGATCGATCGCGGTGGGTGACGCCATAGAAAAGCACAGCGAGCCAAAGAGAAGGAATCACGCGAGAAAAAACAGCGGGGGAAACGCGCCGGTGGGGCGCAAAGGCGGCTTCCACCCTACATCCTACTGTACATTTCGTGCAACACTACAGTAGTGCGCGACTGAAAACACGGCGGCGCCCACTTCAAGCTGTCAAACCGGCCCCCTACAGGCCCCACCACGTCCACATCGAACAAGAAGAGATATCGCTACAAAACGACACCGAACGGGGAAAATGTGCGAGCCAGCGCAGAAATCGCGAGTCGCCCTACTTGCGCCCTACGCGTAGGGCGGCAACGCGCGATGTGATTCACTGATTCCCCCCACGCTTCCTGCCCAGCATCCGTCGGTGCAGAGGTAGAGCGCGGGTGGGCCAATCAGTGACGCGCATTGTAGAGCCCTACCCCTACTCGCGCAGATCCGCGACGGTCGGCGTTTTTAGGCTCCTCTTTACCCGCCCTCCGCCTCTCTACGCACTTGTCTTCCTTGCCCTTTTGGGCACAGTGTGGAGGCCCCAACCGGGTCGGGCGGAGACAGCGTCCTAAAGTTTGAAAGGTCGAGTGTTGGGATGAAGCCGCTCTACGGTCGGTACGCCATCTAAAAGGTAGGTTCAACCCGTTCTGTTCCTGGTCTACTTTCTTCGACGTGTACCGTACAGTAGTGCATTATGATGATTTTTCGTTTTTCTTGCGTTTTTCTTTTTTTATTTTGCACGGGTTGGTTCCTTCAACGGGTACAGGTTGCTGAATGACGACTGCAACTGCTTGTCATTCCGATACCTGCGACACGGTTAACCCCCTAATTCAGCAACCATGACGTGACACACGGACCAACAACCCAACCAAAAACAGTGGAGACGCCCCTTTTTCTCGCCTGGTGGCGTAAAAAAAGTCGCCGCATCGCAGAATTCCACAACAGCACACAACCGGCTTACCCTACAGTACCGTACCGTACCGTTCTACCCCCGAGTGAGTGCAACTCGGGACACTGGGCGTCAGTATACTGGTGCTTCCGCGTTTTTTACTGGTCCCAGTTCCAGTTTTTCCCCCCCGTCCCTCCCTCCCCACAGTGAGAGGCGAATCGCCTTTCCGTCCTCCCCCTCCCTCCCCCCTCCTCCCCACTCGACGGCAAGACAAGACGCGCGCACTTCGGTCTCCAGGAGAGCAGGAACGAGGAGAAGGAACGGCTAGTTACGTTAAGTGTAGAGCGATGGATCTGTCCATGATTCTCAGCGCGCCCGTGGCCGAGGACGACGAACAGGAGCAGGAGGAGGAGAAGCCGCGCGCGCCCTACACTCCGCCCTACGCGTCGCCCTACGCGTCGCCCTACGCGTCGCCCTACCGCAACAGCTCGCCGCCGCCGCCCGCGCGGAAGTGGAACTCGGACGAGGTCGAGTGCGCCGTGGCCATCCTGCACGACTTCCAGGCGCCGCACCCGGCCGAACAGCAGCAACAGATAGAACGCGTTGAAGCGCCTCCTCCGCCCTACTTCACAATTAAACAGGAGGCGCCGGCCGGGCGTACCTTCCGCGCCAAGGAGAACGACGCGCGCTTCCTGAACGACCGGAGGACGCGCTACGACAGCGACAGCGAGGAAGGAGAAGAAGCAGACGAGGAAGAGGAGCTCAAGCCCCCGCCCCCTACGTCGGCAGGGGGCCTGTGGGGCAGCGAGGACGTCATGTCCAAGCTGGACCTGCTCGTGCAGGCGGACGCGGTCATCAAGACCGGGAGAGCGCCCTCCCCCGTCCCGCTCGGCAAGAAGAAGAAGAGCAACAACAGCAAGAAGGAGAAGCTCTGCGCGACTGCCCTACCCGTTGAACCCGTGCGCTCTACCTCTACTACTAACACGGCCGTCCTACGCAGCGGAGTGTGGACGCGGGCGGAGGAAGAGTACGCGGCTGCGCTCATGTACTACTTCCTGCGCGGGGAGCTCGGGCCAGAGGTGGTCCGGGAGGGCACGACGCTCCGCAAGTTCCTGGCCGACATGCTGGGCTGCAACCGGCGCCGCGTGTCGATGAAGCTCGCGACGGAGGCGATCGCCGGGCGCAAAGTGCCGCGGAAAGTGGGCGCGTCGGTGTTTGTGGCATCCAGACCGCAGGTAGGGCGTGGAGGTAGAGCGGGAGAACAGGAGGAAGAGGAGGCGGAGGCCATGCGCGCGACGCTCGCGGAGCTCCGAAGGCGCTGCTTTAGCGGTAGGGCGGGCGACCACGACGACTTTTACCATCACCATCCCCACCATCATCACGACCGCGAACGCAGTGGGAGCGAACACTACCCGCCCTACCACGGCGAGCCGCTGGAGGAGATCCTCGACCGGCCCCCGCAGTACGGAGACAACAGCCCCGACGCCGCCCTACACGGCTCTACATCGGACGACGAGGAGTTCCCTGCTAGAAAGCGGCGGGTTCGACGAGCGGTCGAGCCATTCTCGCCCTCTGCTCCTCCTTTGCACCCTACCGTTTCTAGGATGAAGAACCGGAAGAGCAAGAAGGGCAAGGGCCGCCCGACCATCATCCGCACGGGCTTCGAGTCGCAGGAGGAGGAGGAGTACGTCACGAGCATGGTCGAGTTCTTCCTGGAGGGCGCGCTCGCCCTACCGGAGGGCACGCCGCTGGTCTCGTACCTGTGCGAGCAGCTCAAGTGCACGCCGCGCGCGCTGTCGTTGAAGCTGGCGCCGCGACGCCACGGAGAGCGCAAGTTTCCGGACAACATGGGCGCCATCACCTTCACGCCTCGTTTCCGGTCGGTCTCCCCTACCGCGGAGGGCGTCACGGCGGACACGTGGGAGGAAATGGCGAGCGACGACGACATTTCCGACGAGATCTTCGAGGTCGAGAGTCGTCTGCGCGAGCTGCGCGTCGCGTGTCTCCAGGCGCACGACAAGCAGACCGCCAGTTCATCAGCGGTAGTAGTGCGCTCTACTCCGCGTCCCTCGGCGCCGGCGCAGCACCATCCGCCGCGCTCGAGTCCTCGGCCGGTCGCGCGCTCCAACGCTCGCTCTACGGCCCCGACGTCGTTTTCTCGCAGTGGCGCGTGGTCGCGGGAGGAAGAGGAGTACACTGCGGCGTTAATCGACCGGTTCTTTAAGGGCACGCTCGATATCGCGGAGGGCACGACGCTGCGCGCGTTCCTGGCGTCCAAGCTGCAGTGCAACCCGATGCGCGTGTCCAAGAAGCTGGCGAGCGAGTGCATCGCCGACGTCAAGATCCCCAAGAAGCTCGGGTCGTCGACGTTTGTGCGCCAGCGGCATGCCGAGGCGGTCGAGGAGGGCGGAGACGCGACTCACCTCCACGAGGACGCCGACGCGTCCCTACGCGAGCTGGAGCGCGCCTACCAGCGCGTCGACAGCGCCAAGCACCAGGTCGTCGCTGGTCTCAAGTCGACGCCGCCCGTGCGTGGCCGCCGCCGGAAGCTCCCGCTCTCCCCGCTGGCCTTGTCGTCGTCGCCCATGTCGTCGCGGACGCTGTTCGACTCGGACGACGAGCGTCGGAGTCCTCATCCTCATGACCGGTACGCGTCTCCGTCGTCGGAAGAAGACGAGGACGAGAGGGTAGGGGGCAAGGCGCGGCGCACGGACTACTCGCGGTCGCCGGCGACCGAGGCGGCGCGGCAGGTGCGCCTGCACAGCCACAAGGCTATGGACATGGAGCGAGGAGAGCGCCTGGATGGGGGCGATGGAGGCGCCGCGGCCTTTGAGGCGCGCATCGTTCCGCTCTCACTGCGGGAGCAGGTCGCCTAGGGCCGGGAGCAGGCTCTGCAGTCGCCCTACTACCTTGCTTTGTATGGACGGACGGAACGCGCGTGGGTCCCTACCGGGCTCTACTCGCAGTCCCGTGCGGATGGTTTGACTGTGTATTTTATTTCGTGCTGGTCTCATTTCCTTTAATTAATTCGATACCTTTCGCGCATTGTTTGGCACGGTGTGAACGCGTTGCACTTGTGAAAAGAGTTGAGCAACAGGTAGAGCAAAAGGTAGAGCGAGCCAAAGCAAGGAGTGTACTAAGGGAGCTCACTGCAACGTTGACACTGGTTGCAGTGTAGTAGGGTGATGGGTGGGGCGGGTGTAACGGCGTAAACTACGAAACGTGGGAAAGGGCGAAGCAGTCAACCGGACCCAACGAGCGCCCTGAGCTGTCCTCAGTCAGTCAGCACCCTACAGTACCAATACCGGTAGGGCACAACTCCCCTGCTGCACATCAGCACCTCATTTGGTGGCGACGTTCTGAGAACTTCTCGCTCGCTCTCGCTGCATCCAGGTCGGTACAGTAGCCTACTGTCAGTAGGGCGAGCACTGGTCGCCCTACGCCCTACTGCCGCCGACAAGGAGCAGACCTTTTGTGTGGTCCACGCCCGCTCTATCTATTGACTGAGCCAGTGTGGGTGGTGTTCCGTACACAAGGCGTACCTGTTCATGTTGAAGGCAAAGGTTCTTGATGGACACGTTCGCTGGGGTGCTTCGTCCTGGCCTGGAAACTGCTCGGAGAGACTCTGCGTATCTCCGGTAGTGTATCCGCCCCGAAGCAGACGCGCGGGCAGCAGAGGCCCTTTAATTGACTGATGCGATGCTCGCCATATCAACTCATCTCCCGCCTTCAATCACATCGTCTACACCTTGAAACCTCCCAACACCAATATGAGCTCTTCAAACCGCCCAACACCAAAGTGAACTCCTACAGGCCACGAAGGACATTACTGCCCTACCAGTCACCTGACGATCGTGTCTCCTCTGTGCACTGCCTCGTGAGTTAGCGGGTGCCAACTCAGATCCTAACGGAACGGCTTGGATACATGAACAGCATCGTCCGTGCTGCAGCCGATGGCGCAGACCAAGGCGGCGCCTCCTTCGTGGAGTTCATGGCGCCCTACGAGCCCTCACTGGTCCTTGTCATTCCTCAATTTGCCTCCTCCAAGCCAAGCCCAAGCCCCCAAGATGAACTTCGCCGCTCTGTTCGTTGCCACCGCCGCCGCCATGGTCGGCTCGGCCTCGGCCACGGCCTGCACGTCGGCGCAGCAGACGGCCGCGTACGTGACGCTCGTGAGCGTCCTGACCGACTCGTCCTTCTCGCAGTGCGCGACCGACTCGGGCTACTCGATGCTGACGGCCACGGCGCTGCCCACGACGGCGCAGTACGAGCTCATGTGCACGTCCACGGCGTGCCAGACTCTGATCGAGGACATCATCGCGCTCAACCCGCCCGACTGCGACCTGACGGTGCCCAGCAGCGGCCTCGTCATCAACGTCTACGAGTACGCCAACGGCTTCAACGCCACCTGCGCCTCGCTCTCGTAAGCGGCCGCTCGTCCACCGCCTGCTCCACTGTGGAGCGCGATCGTTGCGACAACGAGATGTTGATGAGTAACGATCGCGAATCGTGCCGTTAATGGTCGACAACCAATACAAAAAACAACAATGTGACGTCCGAATCGAAATTCTCGCTCGCTTCAACATGGACAACTTGATACGCTGTATGAGACGGTGTACCCCATCCAAATGATTCACATATCTAGCCGCACTGTGGCTTGAAATAACGTAAACCTACTATTTCACACGAGTAATCTCTTGAATAGCCGCTTCAACCGTCGCATCTCTCGACTTCAATAAGGCCAGGCTCCGACCAACGGTCTCAAGTCCACACCTCCTCCTCTCGCCTCATTCGCGATTTCGCCACCGTTGGAGCACATTCAGCAAGTCGTTTTCACTCTCCAAAGCATGGCGACGGACCCGACTGCGACGCTCTCGACCCCTGACGCCTCCTCCTTCTCTCCGGAGCAGCACCCGATGCTGGCGGCCAGTGCTGGCGGCGACACCCAGCGCGTGGCCGATCTGATCGCCGAGGGCGAGGAGGTGCCGCATGACAGCAACCAGCCGCTGGCCACGCCCTGCGAGCAGGCGGCGCTGCACGGCCACCTGGAGGTGCTCAAGCTGCTGCTCCCGCACGCCAAGCGCCGGCTCGCCATGTCGTTCTCGGACGTGGAGCAAGGAGCGAGCGAGGCCACGCGCGCGACGCACGCCTTTTGGTGCAAGCTCATGGGCGCGGCGATCCGTGGAGACCACCGCGAGGTGGTCGCGTTCCTGCTCAGCGCCAGCGACGTAGACGTGACCAAGTCATGTGCCACCTGCGAGTCGGTCGACGAGCGGGAGAACGTGCCGCCGCTGTTCGAGGCCGTCGAGCACGACCGCTCGGAGATCTTGGAGCTGCTGCGCACTCACGGAGCGAACGTTTGCGGCGCTCGCGACGCGCAGGGCCGCTCGCTGCTCCATTGTGCAGCGATGTTTGGCGCGCTCAAGTGCTTTGACGTGGTGTTCCCGCACTGCAACACGAGCAAAGATGCTGCCGACCGCCAGGGCAACACGCCACTGCACTATGCGGTTGAATTTGGGCGTCTTGAGCTAGCCAAGCGCCTGTTGAGCGCCGGAGCGGACGCGAACGCCCGCAACGAGCGCCGTGTGACACCGCTCCACCTTGCCGCGAGCACCGGGAACGTCGAGATGCTTAAGCTGTTGCTGGTCGAGGGCGCGGCGGACGCCAACATAAAGGACTACAACGGGAAAACGCCGCTCCACGGCGTCGTTTCGCTCGACGAAGCCGCATTGGAGGACGAGAACCCTGCCGCCGAAGCTGACGACGCCCACAAGAAGGACAGCGAGTGGCGCCAGGTGCGCATGGCGGAATGGCTGCTCGGCCACGGCGCCGACCCGACCATGGTGGACGAGGTGACGCGCGCCACGCCGCTGCATATCGCCGTCCGTCGCGGTCTCGAGCGCACGATCCGTGTGCTGCTGACCAACGGCGCGGACCCGAACGCGGTCGACAAGTTCGGCGTGACGCCGCTGCACGTGGCCGCGGCGTTCGACGCCAGCCGCGAGCTCTGGGTGGCGCTGCTGCAGCACGGCGCGGACTCGTCGCTCGTGGACGCGGAGGGCCACGCGCCGCTGGATCTTGTAGCTGATCAGAAGGTGCGCGAGGACCTGCAGACCATCGTCACCAACTACCAGAAGCCGTGAGGTGGTGACTACGGCAACAGACGAAGTGGCGGCCCAAGGCGTGTTGTGTGTGATTGCATTTGAAGGGACCTGGAGGGAAGGGAAGGTGGCATTAAGTCTAATGCTGTATCTGATTGGAGTGAAGGTCGATTTGATTGCATCATGCTCGTGTAGCCCTGCCCTGGAGAGCACAACACACACACCAGCGTCTCCATAGGTCGAGTTGGCACTCGCTCCAATCGCCACCACAGCCGAGTGGAAATCTGACGCAATCTCTCCGATTACGCCACCGACACAAAGTATATTTATACACCCGACATCCGGACGGAAACGTATACTATACGCGTTCTCTGACGCAATCGGCGTGTTCACGCCATGGAGCGCGTTGGTGTCGGCAAGCTGGTCCCACTGCTACAGCGCAAAGTCGTTAATATAGTCGGAGGTATACACGACAGCGAACGTTCGCGCGTGGTTCCGTTCGGCGACACTTGTTATCGACCGTTAGCGTATCACTGGTATCTCCGGCCCTTCGAGGTCTCAACGACTTTGCAGGAGTAGACTTTGACACTTGCGACCCAACAAGTTGGGCCAACTTCGCGTCATCCCGCTCGTCTCATTCTCGATCTCACCACCGACCAGCCACATCCAGAGCAACCGACCAGCCGATTGAGCCAACCAACTGACTGAGCTATGGCTGTCCCCGTCGTCGAACCCCCGACGGCCCCGACGGCCCCGACGCCTCCTTCTACCAGTTCGGCCTCGAACGACCAGCCGCCGCCGGCTCTGCTCGTCGATCTGCGCGCGGCCATCGCATTGGGCGATGTGTCCAAGGTGCGTGACATCCTCGCGCTCGCGACAACGAGCGACGCGCAGCTACCGCTCGCGTGGGAGACCGAGACGTTCGGC
>JAADYG010000992.1:0-10334 GCA_023338115.1 Phytopythium boreale | reverse complement strand
GTCGGCGTGTCAGGCAACGAAGTAACCGGGCATGGAGTCGGCGTGTCAGGCAACGACGTCACAGGGCACGGCGTCGGGGTGTCCGGCAGCGAAGTCACAGGGCATGGCGTCGGCGTGTCAGGCAACGAAGTAACCGGGCATGGAGTCGGCGTGTCAGGCAACGACGTCACAGGGCACGGCGTCGGGGTGTCCGGCAGCGAAGTCACAGGGCATGGCGTCGGCGTGTCCGGAAGCGACGTCACAGGGCACGGAGTTGGCGTGTCCGGAAGTGACGTCACAGGGCACGGCGTCGGCGTGTCTGGAAGCAAAGTAACCGGACACGGGGTCGGCGTGTCGGGCAGCGACGTGACTGGGCACGGCGTGGGCGTGTCAGGCAGCGAAGTAACCGGACACGGAGTTGGTGTATCGGGCAGCGACGTGACTGGGCAAGGCGTCGGCGTGTCTGGAAGCGACGTGACCGGGCATGGAGTCGGCGTCTCGGGCGTTTCCGTTGACGGCGTCGGCGTCGGGGTATCCGGCAGCGAAGTGACCGGGCACGGCGTCGGGGTATCCGGAAGAGATGTTACGGGACAAGGCGTCGGTGTGTCAGGGAGTGAGGTGACCGGGCACGGAGTGGGAGTACCTGGAGTCTCAGTCGACGGAGTTGGCGTCGGTGTATCCGGAAGGGATGTCACCGGGCACGGAGTCGGTGTATCCGGCAGCGAAGTCACTGGGCAAGGCGTCGGCGTGCCGGGCGTCTCCGTCGATGGAGTCGGCGTCGGCGTGTCCGGCAACGAGGTCACTGGGCATGGCGTCGGAGTGCTGGGCGTCTCCGTCGATGGAGTCGGCGTCGGCGTGTCCGGCAGTGAAGTCACTGGGCAAGGCGTCGGCGTGCCGGGCGTATTAGTCGAAGGCGTCGGCGTAGGTGTATCCGGCAGCGAAGTCACTGGGCAAGGAGTCGGCGTGCCGGGAGTCGCAGAAGAGGGCGTCGGCGTCGGCGTCGGCGTACCAGGCGTCTCAGTCGAAGGGGTCGGCGTCGGCGTATCGGGCAACGAAGTCACTGGGCAAGGCGTCGGCGTGCCGGGCGTCTCCGTCGATGGAGTCGGCGTCGGCGTGTCCGGCAACGAGGTCACTGGGCATGGCGTCGGAGTGCTGGGCGTCTCCGTCGATGAAGTCGGCGTCGGCGTCGGCGTCCCTGGTGTCTCGGACGAAGGCGTCGGCGTCGGCGTGTCTGGCAGCGACGTTACAGGGCAAGGCGTCGCCGTGCCTGGCGTCGGCGACGCAGTCGTAGGCACAGGGGTGTCTGGCTTGCTAGTCACTGGGCACGGCGTCGTCGTTCCAGGCGTCGTCGTTCCGGGCGTCGTCGTCCCCGGCGTCGGTGAGTCAGTCGTCGGCGCCGGCGTGTCGGGCTTCGACGTCACCGGGCACGGCGTAACCGTACCAGGGGTCGTCGTCACCGGCGAGCCGGTCGTCGTCGGCGCCGGGGTGTCAGGCTTCGAAGTCACAGGGCAAGGCGTCGTCGTCGTGGGCGATTCAGTCGCCGGAGCCTCTGTGTCGGGCTTGGACGTCACTGGGCACGGCGTGACAGTCGACGGAGCGTCAGTCGACGGAGCGTCAGTGTCCGGCTTGGACGTCACCGGGCAGGGAGTAGTCGACGACGACGGTGACTCGGTCGTGTCCGGCTTAGAAGTCACAGGGCAGGGCGTGGTCGTGGAGGAACCCAGCGATGTAGGGCTCGGCGTCGCCTCCGAGTCCGGCTTGGCGGTCACGGGACACGGCGTGGTCGTCGACGAGCCCAGCGTGGTCGGACTGGGCGTGGCAGCCGATCCCGACGAACCGCCCGTCGCTCCGCACCCGACCGACGGGAACACGCACCCCCACGTCGTGCCCGTCACGATGCGGCACTCGGCGTTCTCCTTCGCCACGCACTGCGTCCCGTCGAATGACGGCAGGTACGAGTGGCAGTCGGCCACCGCCATGTCGCCCGCCACGGGACACACAGTGCCCGCGGGCGCGTCGCCGGCGCCCGAGCAGATGGCGCCGCGCTCGTCGGGCATGGAGTAGGTCGCGTCGCGGCACACGCTCACGTCCGTGTTGGCGGTCGCCACGGTCGCCACCAGCGCCGCGGCCACCGCCAGCGTCTGGCCGAGCGTCAGCACCTTCATGCACGTCTTGTTGAGCTGTCTGTCGCTTACTTAGTCCTGCTGGAAGGGAACTCCCGCGCGTCGCAACGAGAGAGCTCTCGTTGTCCGTGCGGAAGAGCAAAAGTGAGCAGCCTGCGCGCGCTGATCCGGGCCGCCGCCGCCGGCGCAGCGTCTGCTCTCGCGCGGCGTCTCTGCACAGGCGCGCGGCATCTTTGAATCTCGTGACTGCCGCCGTTGATCTTGATCTGAGTATGCGCTCTGAATATCGGAGCTGTGCGTCAATGGACAGTGGCACCAAGTGTTCGTCGTGTATCCCCATCCCCTGACACTGCTTGACACGGCGGATCCATCGCGAGCAAAGCCGGGCCCAGCTGTCAAAGAGCGTGTGGTCCTAGTCTAGCCAAGTGCCCCGATTGGGCGCGGGGGATGTCGGTTGGTGGCGCCAAGGGACTCTCGCCTGTCAACATTTGCTGCTGCGGGTCTTCATGATGCACTGCGACACCCAGAACCCGCGCCGCGCTGAGGATTCAGCGGCCCACTGTGCCGCAAGAGGGGGCGGCGACAGTGGAAGGAGATCCGCCCAATCCGCCGGCGTCTGCGCAGTTCGATTCTGCGGGGCGCAGCAATCAACAGCGGCCCGTACAGCAAAAATGGCGCTGGTCGGTGGTTGGACGGCGTTGTTCGGTATGATACAGGTTAGTACCGCGCGGTCGTCAGCCGAAGCTATTGTCAAAATCAGTAATAATATAATTCGGTCCGACCGATACTGTAGTTGGTTATTCTAAATATTGTCATATACCGTATGCCAAATTCAAAGAATTGGTTGACGCCCGTGTTCCTGGCGCCTTCCAAAAACCAAAAAGACCGCCGCCGCGCCAATCGGAAAATGCGTGAAGGATTGCGGGCGGCCTCAGTGGGCTTCGAGGGGAGTCAAGTGGTTCAACATGACGCGCGTCCAGGCGGTGCGATTGAGGCGCGTCTGAGCGCGTGGGAGGCGAAGGATGCGGCGGCGAGAGGGCATTGAAGGACGGCTACTATTGAGTCTGGTGGACTCATTCCGGTCACGCGCGGGCGGCGCACAGTGGACCGCCTTCGACTCAGGCGGGAAGCAGAGCGGATGGGCGTCACCGGGTGCGTAGAGGTGGCTACAGTACGTTGGGGCTTCCCCCGCTCAGTCTTCCGCGTGGGCGAACTCTCACCTGAGAGCGCGGCAGGTCGAAGCCAACGTCGCGGGGTGCAGCGGCGGCAAGGCCCGCCCGTCTTCGCGTCGCAGGAGCGGGATGCTGCTGCCGTGGGGCTCTGTCCGACTCCATGCGGTAGACTCGAGCCGCACACCTGTCGACTACTGGCTGCGCCATCGCCAGAGAGGACCGGTGCTGTGAGCTCTTGTGGAACGATCGAGCGCCAAGGGATCTGCGCGCACTGGGGGCATGTTCCATGCTGCGGGCGGCACTCAGTTCGCGAGCGAGCTCGGCGATACCAGTAGACACCCGCGATGGCTGCGCGTGCTGGGCGGGCTTTAATACGGAGGGCGTCTTGGTGGCGCCAAGCATTTGAGCGCCGGCTAATCGAGAACAGCGGGTCGAGTTGCGCCGCGCCGACAACACACACTGAGATAATGCTCGAAATGCCCCGCTGCTGCGTCCGACAGGTTCAAGACGAGGGCGTCGGCGTCGACCTGCCCATTGCCTACGACAGCTCAAGTACAAGAACTCGGCCTTCTGGATCTTGCTCAAGAGCGCCGACATCGCGGGCTATTGAGATGGCACGACCGAGCAGCACGCACACGATGACGCTTATCGACTAGACGTCAGTCGCGCGGCCATCGTAGCCCGTGCGTGCCAGGACCCCAGACAAGCGCCTTCTGCGCGGTCTCCGTTGCCCCGCGCGCTTCGTTCTTCACGTTGGAACCACCCAGAGACTTGGACGCGACCTGCAGGCTGCGGCGATCCGCCATCTTGGCCAACGATCCGCCATAGCACGCGTCGCCTCTACGGATCGCAGTTGTGCCTCCGATGTGCTGAGTTGGTCCGTCCTCTCACAAGCGCGCCCAGGTGAACCGTTGTGGGCTCCGTGCGAGTCGCGGATGCCGCCGAGACTTGCGCTGCGATTGCGTTCGTTTCATACGCACGGGCGGCGCATCGAGCGCCGTAGAGACGTCGACCCGACGTGCAGTTGGCGCTGACGCTCATTTCTGACAGGCTTTCACGCTGATGACGTACGATCAAGAGCGCGGAGGCAGTTCGCCTTACTAAGTCCATATCGAGACAGTCATGATGGATCAACAGTGTGTTTGTTCAAAGCTCGCTCCAATGTTCGTGTGGTTATCCCTGATATCCGCTCTACTCTACATATCCACCCGACTACAATCCAATGTGATGATCTGTTGCGTCGGCGTGCCGTTGATCCGCAGCTCCCAATGACGAACGGGAGGCCGAGGCCTCCCAACGGACTCCGGTCGCGCCGATGCAGTTCGCTCTTGGCAAATAGTGGAAGCAATCTTGCGATTGAGGAAGAGCGCAAGCTACTGAAGAATCATTGCCAATGCAACGCGCACACATGCATCTCCGATGGAGAGATTGGGATTGATCAGGGTTAAAAAGCTCTTGAGGTTGCTCAACACATAGGCTTCAGAGTTGGATTATCAATACGGTCATCACGCCAATCCCAACACACATGGATGCAGTATAAACGGAGAGTCAGGGCAAGGATGACTTGGTTCTCAACACTAGCCGCGGACCCACGAGGGAAAGCGCGACTTGATCAGAGAGATTCCCATTTTATCACATTCATCACTCCCTCCGACACGCACACACAGATATGCAAACAAACACACAAGCGTGCCAGCTCGGAATGTGGCGCGGGAACCAAAGCTCGGAACCCCCGGCCGATCGCTCGACCGGGGATCAATGAGAACTTCCGAGCGCTGACACAGCCCGCGCCGCAGCGAGGAAACCCGCCGCTCCGTCTCGGCAAAACTGATAGAGTAGCTGCGAAGGAGGCGAAGCGCAGCCATCTGACAAAGTTGCCGGAGGTGGAGGAACATGCATGACATGGATGTGAATGTGTGAAGATCAGATAGGAGCGAAAGACTTTGATGGTTCAGTTTCAACATCAGCAATGGAAGCTGGATCAGTTGAACTATGCATTTGTGGATCATCACCTCCTCACACGATACAATGAATGGGACACGGACTGTAAAGACACACGGAGCAAGCTCAGTTGGAAGGCAGCAGAAAGTGATTTTGTTTTCAGCGGCCCTACGATGAGGGCCTCAAACAAAGACACAACTCCTTTCTTTCATCAACGCTTTCGCTCGGATGCAGACGCAGAATGAGGCACCAGGTGCCGGCGGATTCAGACAGTATGAATACAAAAAGCAGTCCACACGAGCTAAAAGCTTCTCGGAAGGTGTCCTAAGTTTGATGTGTCATCACAACCCGCGCCCCACACACATGCACGCATACAGACACGCAGACATACAGAATATACAGCCATGAAGATGCACATGAAGCCGATGGTATCGATCAAACTGTCACCAACGTCCTGGCAAGAACGTCGGGTCTTTCGGGTGTACTCAGCGTCGATCGTATGGGGAAAGAAGCTTGATCCTATCATCTCGATACCGGCCAGGAACACACGCATAGATGCACACGTACGGACTCTGCTGACGGCTGGCGGCGGGCGCGAACTGTGAAGAAGACGCGCAAATTCAACTGTGACCAATGCAGTGGGCTGCGGGCGCGCGCGGAAAGCGGGAGGCCGCGCGTCCTGGCGCCGGTTCGGCCGGTTACGCCGTCGGTTCCGCTTTTGGTTTTGAGCTCGTGGCGACCACTCGTTGTCGGTTAGCGGAAGGGGGACGGTACTGTGTTACATTTCAATAGAAGTCCCATAACTATTGAGTCAGGTGAGGTAGGAACGGCATGCGACGTGTGAAAAAAACGTATCAAGTCACGTAGTCCCAACAGTACGTACTCGATATAGCTCACACCGCACCACACGAATTGTACCCCAATTTGAAGTGGCGTGGAGTATGGACCACGCCACTTCAAATTGGGGTACAATTTGTATGGACCATACTCCGTTGCCGCGAAACGACGTCGCACCGCCGTCCACACGAACGCGCGCAAGCCATTCGACTGCCCCGCGTTCCGCACTCGTTACCGGCCACCATGGACGATGGAGGCGCCTGCCAGCGCCGGCGAGCGCGTTTTAACCCGTCGGCCGAGCTCGTACGCGTGTTCAGCGTCGTCTGCGAACGCTGGCGCGTCCCGTTCGGTGTTGAGCATCGACGATCTGCCGCTCGACCGGCGCAAATCCAAGGACCAGCTGTCGCTAGAGGAAGACACGGCAATGGACAATGAAGACAGCGGCAGCGGCAGGCAGTGGGGCGAGCAGCATCGAGAGCAAGTGGCAGCGCTACCTGCGCCCGCAGCAGGCGGCAGCAACGACTGTTCGAGGACCCGCGCGCCGACGCAGCCGTGGCGGGCGTGATGCCGTCGTTGTCGCCTCCCAGCAGTCGAAACAGTAGCCCACGCCCCGACGATGGTGTCGTTCCAGATGGAGTGACAGATACCGGCGCCAAGAGCACGCGGTTCAAGCTGGAGCTGCCTCGCAAAAGTGGCGAACAGACACGCGCCCCAAGGAGGAGAAGGACGAGAGTGCGCGCGTGGCCGTCTGGCACGTCAAGCACCGAGTGCCGGACGTCTACAAGCGGCGCATCGCCTGCTACCATCCGCTCTGTCAGTGAGTGCAACCCAGCAAGGCGACCCACTAGAGCCACAAGGCGTTCGTGGAGGAGCTAGAGCAGCAGGAGGCGTCCAACGTCGCGCTGCGGCGCCAGCTCGAGCTGCTGCGGCGCCTCCAAGTGGACAACAACCGCTTCCGCATCCAGGGCCCGACGCAGCTCGAGCGCAGCGGCGCGCTGAGCGAAAACCTGGATGTGTGCGACCGCGAGATCCAGCTACTGCGCGAGGAAGTCCCCGACAAGAGCGCGCGGCGGCATTGACAAGATGCGCGAGACCCTGAAGGAAGCGCTGAAGACACACGAAGAAGACTACGCGAAGGCGCAGGAGCAACTTCTAGACGCTGGGAACGAGGTCAAGAGGCTTACGAAGGCAGATAAGCAGCTCAAACAGCGAGAGAACGCGCTCCACGAGGACACGACAGCCTACAGAAGCCCCATTGACGAGCTGGAGCTGACCGCCAGCGAGCTGAAGGCCTGCACTGCGTCCACAAATTCCAAGAAGAAGTCGCTGATCTCCATCACGCGAGCGCAGCAAGCTCGCCAAGGCCGAGAGCGAGCGGGAAGCGCATGGTACGGAGCTCGAGCAGCTCGAGAGCCTCGTCCGCGAGAAGGGCCCGCAGCTGCAAGAGCTCGGGCACGAACGTACGAGTGACCAGCATAAGTTACAGGAGCGTCGACGAGCGCTTCGAGCGCACGTGGCTGAAGTAAAAACTGGAGCGAGGCCGTCGCCATCCAGGCGTCCGAAGGCGACTAGCGAGCGGTCGCAATAGCCAGGAAGACGCTTGAGGGGGCGCGAACCCTGCGGCGAGTGCTCGATTCCATGAACAAATACGTGGTGCAGGCAACAGCAGACGGAAAGGGGCAGCCAGCCATGGACGACACTGTCAAATCCGACGTGGACGATGATATCGAGGTGGATGCGGAGGGCGTGAACTGCCCCCAGGACGAGTCCCAAGCCGCCGCGAGTGCGCTCCGCCACGCTGTTATGGACGCGGTGCGCGAGCTGCAGCGCTCTCGATACGTGACTCGGCAGCAGGCGCACAAGATCGCGAATCAGCCGGCACGCGCAGGACATAAAGCGGCGGCTGTGCGAGGACGCGGCGGCGGGAGAGTGCGAGTACGAGCGACGCACGTTGGCCGAGCAGGCGCTCGAGGTCGCGCTCAAGGAGAGGACGGAGGTGCTGTAGTGGAGCGAGCAGGCGTGCCACAGGGCCGAGACGCTCGAATAGTAAGCTGACGAAATATGAGGGCGCAGTGGCCAAGTGGGCCCGTACGTTGACGAAGAGCGTGCACTCTCATCGCAGCGACACATGTCAGTACGACGAGGGGGAGGCTGGAGACTTGATCTCGGTGTTTCTACCGCGTGCAGACAAGCGGCTGGACGAGTTGCTGGCGGTCAGCGACGACCTAGAGCGCGCGCGAGAGCAGCATTCGCGCGAGATCGACGACGTCGGAGGAGAACCAGCACCGTCTTGAGAGCGAGATGGACGGCAAAGCGCTCGAGGCCAAGCGGATATTAGCCGAGGTGGAGGCTCTTCACCTCCGCAACGTCGAAGAAGCCAAAGGGCATCTACGCGAGCTGATTGCGGGTGTCGAGAGCGAAAAGCAGGCGCTCTCGGACGAGCAGGCCGGCGCCAAGGAGCAGATTGACACTCTTGCGAGCAATGCTAACGATCTGAGCAGAAACTGACGGTACTGGCGGCGGTCGCGCACCTGTTTGCGGCGGCGGTGCGTCCGCTGACCCAGCAGGTGAGCGTCCTGATGGTGCAGAAGCAGCTCCTGCTGCGCGAGAGCGCCGAGAACGCGCTGCACTTAGCCCAGATCAAGTTCGCGTTCAAGTGCTCAAAGAGATGCTGCCGTCCACGGCCTCGCCGCCGGCGGCGGACGCGTCACGCCGTCGAGGAAGACGCTCTCGCGAGCTCTTCCGCCGCGTTGACATCGCCGTGTTTGCCGCCAATCCGCTCCGGCAGTTCACGATGTCGTTGAGCCACAGCATTGACGTCGACAGCAGGTTCAGCCGGACGGTGTGCGGCATCAGTATGGCCTTACTGACATCACCTGCGACCGAATCAAGGTCAAGAGCCTGGTCGGTCGATGGAGGCGCCGTCGTCGGTGATTAAGGTGTCCTCGCTGAAGGAAACAGTGGCCAAGCTGCCACTCCAGGCGCTGGTGGAGCGCCGACGACCGCTGTACATGGCGGAGATGCAGGCGATCGCGATAGAGGCGGACGAGGACGGCGATATACCATATGTAATATATATGCCGCATAGAACAAGCCCGAGACCGCCCCGAACGTCGGCGGACTCCAGGTGCTATCGGCTATGGACGCGAGCGCGAGCGATTTGTTGGTGCAGAACACGAGCATGACGTTCCTCTGTCGCGCGCTGCTTGAGCGGAGACGCCGTCAGTCGGTTCGCCAAGCGGGCCGAAGCACCGCCAGGTGATGGAGACGGACGCACGAGTACCATGACGACGACGTCCGGCTTCCAGTAGAGCTGGACAAGGACGGGCTGCCAGTGGTGGAGCCCATCCAGCAGCACATCATTGCGCTGGGCAAGCGCGTGGAGGCCTGCACTTCTAGCGCAACACGTTGCAGAAGGAGAACTACGAGTTCCAGTTCCAGCTGGAGCAGCAGGCGCCGGCGCTGGCCGAGATACAGCGGCTGACGAGAAGCGCCGAGGAGCTGCAGAACGAGCTCGCGGAGCTGCGAGAGCACAGCGCGAGCCACCAAGTCGAGCTGCAAGCCAAGTGTAGCAAGGAGGACGCGCTGGTTGTCGACAGGACCCGCGAGTTGGAGAATGCTCGAGAGCAAATCGCGAGCCTCGAGTGGCAGCTAAAGCAGTCGGACGACAAAAGCGCCGCTATTGAGGGCGAGAAGGTGGTGCCGGAGCAGCAGATCGAGCAGCTGAAACAGCAAAGCGCGGACGAAGATGCCAAGGCGGACAAGATGCGGGCGGACGCGCGCAGGCAGCAGCAGGAGATGTGGTAGCTCAAGCAGACCGCCAAGCGCGCGCACAAGCTGTAGCAAACGCCCAGGCGCAGCTCGAGCACGAAACGACGGAGACGGCGGCGAGCTTCGACCACCTGCGGCACAAGTACGACCAGCTCGAGCGCGAGCTGAGCGAGGATAAGCGCCGCGAGGTCGAGTGTGGCTTGGAGCTTGTCAGCAGGAGAAGCAGGTCTTTTGCGGAGTCGTCGGATCGACGCCCAGCGCGCTGGTCAAGGTCGCCGATGGCCGTGTCGTTTGAGCCTCATCTTTGAGGGCCTGGCAGTACAGCGGCCAAGGCGAGCAACAACTGTCGACGACAGTGACGGGGACGATGCGTTTTGTGTCGCAGCCCGGGTCTCAGACGCTCGGCCGGCGCGTCTAGGGTTTAGGGTTTAGGGTTTAGGGTTTAGGGTTTAGGGTTTAGGGTTTAGGGTTTAGGGTTTAGGGTTTAGGGTTTAGGGTTTAGGGTTTAGGG
>JAADYG010000991.1:0-10345 GCA_023338115.1 Phytopythium boreale | reverse complement strand
GGGGGGGGGGGGGGGGGGGGGGGGGGGGGGGGGGGGGGGGGGGGGGGGGGGGGGGGGGGGGACGCGGGGACGCAGGGATGGAGAGGGCCGACCACGGGGGTGAGTAGTGCGGATACAGGAGTGGGGTCCCGCCCGAGATGGTGGCTTGACGCGCTGCGGACAAGTCTACGCGGTCGACTCTACCCGTGGCGAGTGTGTTTAGTGTGTGAGGAGGAGGGTGTCCGTCCCAGCCGTCGTTCACGGTCGGGCGGCCAGCTGCCCTTGTGTTTTGTGTAGGCCTTGGGCTTTTCGCCATCGTCAACCACAGAGGTTCGTCGCGCGCTAATTTGTAGCAGTTTAGAGTTAACTTGGAGGTTTTAGGCGAATATTCGGTCAAAAACGCATTTTTTCCGCGCCCAGCATACAGCAGCCAAGTGAGAAACCGCGCTGAGAAAAGGCACGCGTTTTATCGTATTTTTTTATTTTTTCGGTAGGGTTCTTATTTTGGAACGTTGGAAAAGAACGCTCGCGTAAACTTCTCCAGCAACGTAATATATCGTGGTCAAAACTATATACTAAATAAGTACTGTGAACTGGCTCGACAATAAAATTTCGAACATGAACCTACTGGATTTCGATAAAACTAGCGATAACATCCACGATTTGTTGCACATTTTGGTAAGAAATATAACCGCGTCGAGAGGGTTTCTTCGCTGTAAGGAAAAAGCGACTTTGGCTGCGAGCAGAAACGTCGCCCCCGCCGTCTGTGTACTTTTACAGCACAGTACACAGTGTGTAAGCTACCGTATTCTTCAGTGTATGGCGGGGAGAGAACGCGGCGATGGGCGCGGCCCGTTTAATTCAGTACTGTACAGTTTAACACCTCGGCCCGAAGGCGAAGGAATGCTCACGCGTTGAGGGCGCGTACGTCACCGCCAAAGTGGCTCCAGCGCATATCATGTCGGGGAGGGAGGGCGACCATGTTCTCCCTTCGCTCCTCTCCCCTCTCGCCCGCTCGCCCGTCCTCGACGCGAGCCGCCCCGTCCGTGGTTCAGAATGGGGTCAGGCCCAGCTGGATTCACGCCTGTTCCTCCCCCTCCCGCCGCGTCAGCAGGCAGTGAATGGCCGTCCGCGTAGGGTCCGCGGCTCCGCTTCACTGAACAAGTCGAGCGAGCACGGGAGGGGGGGCGTCAAACATTAGCCGAAAGGGTTTCGCTAACCCTTTGTGCTCCGTTTCTGGCGACCACCTGTCCGCCGCCGCGTTTTGTAAACAAGGCGGGACCATACCGGTACATCCGCCACCGATGATGGCGTTATTATAATACACAGCGTTTGACACCGTAGCCCTTCGCTTTGGTGATCATGTTGGCTCGCTTGACTGGCGCCGCGTGCCGGTGCGAAGCGCGCGCGGGCTATGCAGAGCGCCGACCTGTTTGTGCGCGCGCCATGCGTCCATGTGCTAAAGAGAAACGTGCCGCCCGACCCCCCCCCCCCCCCCAAAGCAAAACGCGCGTTCGTGTGTCTTTGAAAGGGTTAAAACACCAGTTCTCGAGACTATACAAACAGATCCGACCACTGGCTGCTTGGGCGCTCTTATTCGCGGCGATAGAAACAAGAAAGCACGGTTTTGGGGCATGTGGCAGGCCAAATAAGAGACCTCCTCGACGCCAAATCTTGTTTGATTGTGACCATTTTGACACTTTCAAAATGCCGAATGCTCGGACGAGACAACGCGCAAACTTCACAACGGATCCTGAAGAGGAAGACGCAACACACGCAAAGCAATGGGGAGGGAAGGGAGACCGCGCGCTCTTCAGCCTTCGAAAGGTGCCACTGTGCTCCGGGAGTGATGGAAAATCGCACTGTATCGAAAGTGTTCGTTCCGCGAACCGCGCCCGCCTTCTTTACCAAACCCAACCCAGCCCAGCCCACTTAAGTCACTCAGTCACACGCAGCGGGCCTGCGAACAAATGCTGCGCGCCGCACGGCGCAAATGGACACGCCCTTCTGGTCGCGCGTGCCCATGCAGAAGCGTGTCTTTTGCCGCGCGTGGCGTCTCTCGCGCCCTCGACACGTCACGCGTCAGCCCTTCCATTGTAATAAGATACCCTCGCAAACCGTAGCCTCCTCTCGATACATTCTGCAGTATTACCGGGATCCAGTGTGTGTTTATGTTGGTGCTTCCTCTCTCTCTTCGTCTTGCGACCAATCTGATCTGTCCGCCGTCTAATTTTTTTTAACGAAAACTTACAACACCTATCGGATATTACTTAACACTGTAGAGTCTGCGCCAATCCAATGCGCGCGCGTTTCCGAGCACTTCCATGCAAACTGACGGTCGCCACCCCATCGACCTTGCTTTCGCATCAACTACTGTATGAACGCACGCATCCCCACCAAAATTGAGTTGAAAAAAGGGGGGTGACGCTTTCCACTTGCGACTGCTCGACGAGCGCAAAAGTTCAGGCAGCAAGGCGCCAGCCGCCGCCACTTTGCACACTTTAGATGCGACCCAACCCAACGCCTCAACGATGGCGGATCTCCACGTACAGTAGAGCAGAAGAGCTCCATCGCCGTTATCCATTGTCGGGACCCAAAGTGTCGAGACTCCCGATGCCAATGCCGATTTGGAGCGCCGTGGCGGCGAAAAAGAGCGGCGGACGTTCGATTTTTCTTCCCACGCCACGAGGGCGGGGCGCGACTCGCGGCTGGCGTGCCTCGCGAGAAAAGAGGCGTCCGATCAGACTCACGGAGGGGCGTCGCGCTCTCCACGAGAAGGTCTCCTCCGTCGCAGGTGCTCCCTCCATCTTCGTACTGTAAAAGCAGAACATTTTGATTAGCCAAAAAGAAATCCACCATAAAGCCAAGGTGGGTGGGAGAACGGGGGCGTTCTTCCGACCGCCCCCACCACGCGCCGTGTTGAGTGTAAATGAGGTTGGAAAAGACGCGTTCCGTCATTGGACCCAGTGCCACGCTGGGCGGGGCTTTCTCTCCGGTCAGCGCGCCCGGAAAGCTGAAGTTTCTCGAAAGGACGGGCGCAAGTTTTCACCACGGCCGCGTTATCACGAATTGCGCATGGGTGATCTGGTTTGCTCAATCACTCGTCCAGAACTAGCGTACATTTGCATTGCGAGGCCAGTTGTTGCCAATTTTACAAGCATAAATAACACGACCAGGTTGCAAGACGCACTGCAACTCGATTGAGGCGCACCGAGCCAAGGTTGCCTCGGCTGACACGCGCTCCGAAAGGGTTTAACTCTGGAGAGAGCGGCACGAGAATGAGGGTGACGCCGTCCGTTCTCTGCAATCATGAAGTGCGCACGGTCTCTGCCTGGTTCAAGTCCGCGAGAAAACGGGCGGCGCTCCGAAGCGCCGAATTGCTTGCTAAATCTGACGGAATTTCGATTGTTTCGAAAATCGTACAAAATACCGTTATTGTACCGTATATACCGGTACAGCTCACGGTGCCATCGGTACAGCTATTGTACAACCATAGGAACAGATAACAGACAATCACCAAATATACATCGTGTTATCGTTATATAACGGTCATGGAAACAATTGGGCAACACTTCTCTCTCTTGTTCTCTCTCTCCTTGTGTCGTGGCCTTGTCCTTCATGACGACGAGCGCGCCGCGCGAATAGCTCCCGTCGCCGCCCACTGCTGTACCCGCGCCCGCTCTCTTCGTCTTCATCGCCTCCTTCTTCTCCTCCTCCTGCTCCTTGCGCGCTTCATCGCTCTCGATCCCCAGCCTTTCGTCCGCTCTCCATTGATTTCTGATTGGCAACCATGAGCAAGGTGAGCGAGACTAAGATACCTCTCCGCGCGCCTTCTTGTTTGCCTTGCCCTTTGCTAATGGAGACCTCGTCATTGGGTGTTAATATGCAGGCGGACGTGTCGCTGGCGGCGGTGCTGACGCGCGAGATGGAGCGTGTGGCCAAGAACGTGGACAACTGGCAGGAGCGCATGAACGCGCTGCTGGAGATGCAGAAGGCGTTCGACGCCATGGACCAGGACGGGACGCTCATGGGCGCGCTCTCGAGCGACGTGTGGAAGACACTCAAGCCGCTCAAGGCCATGGTGCAGGACCTGCGCTCCCAGATCGTCAAGGAGGTGTGCGCGCTCCTCACAACCATCTCGCGCACCACGCGGGACGCCATGGCGCCGTTCCTGCGCGAGATCCTCGTCACGCTGCTCGAGGTGCGCGGCAGCGGCAACAAGGTGTGCGGCACGTACTGCGGCGAGTGCATTGATACCATCGTGACGCAGACGGTGGTCAAGGGCCCCACGCTGCGCATGTTCGTCGACATGCTGCTCGACTCCAAGAACAAGCTCATCCGCCTCAGCTGCATCACGTGCATGAAGATTGCGGTCAACCACTGGAGCGTCGTGCTCGACAAGAGCGACGTGCAGCAACTCGAGAAGGGCTTGCGCAGCGGGTTGTACGACGCGTCGGCCTCGTGCCGGAGCCAGGCGCACGAACTATTCATTTTGTTCCACCAAAAGTTCCCCAAGCGCGCGTCCGTGCTGCTCACCATGGTCGACTACAAGATCCAGAAGCGGCTCGAAGCGCTCGTCGCCACCGATGTGGGCGACGCCGCCGCGCAGAAGGGAGGCGGCGGCTCGGCCTCGAACGCTAGCGTCGATGACAATGGACAGACTGCGACTTCTGGGTACAACTTGGACGTCGGTGACCGCGTCTGCATCCCTGACAAGGAGCTCTTCGGCTTTGTGCGGTATGTCGGCGATATTGAAAGTGTCAAGGGCGTCTGGGTCGGCATTGAGCTCGATGAGCCGTACGGGAAGAACGACGGCTGCGTCAAGGGCCGGTACTACTTCCGGTGCAAGCCCAAGCACGGCGTGTTTGCGCGCCCGCACCAAGTGTTCCTCACGATTTCCGGCGAGAAACTGCAGCAGCAGCAACAGCAACACATGAAGGACGGGCTTGGTGATAGCTACATTGGTCAAGACAGTGCCACGGCCGAGAAGATCCTCAACGAAATGACCGAGGATCTCGACCAAGACGCCGGTGCAGATGGCGAGGCAGCGCCGGTTACCCCCAAGTCTCCCCCTCCAGCCCCCGCCCCTGTTAGTATTGGGGATGCGCAGGGCGATGCCGACGAGCCATCGAAGCTGAGCATCGTCCTCGCCAAGGCGTCGGTGACGCACCGCCGGTACCTCGACCGGTTGCTGCTCCACGTGCGCTCGGAGCTCGAGGAGCACCAGCGGTTCGCCAACTACGCGGCGACCGCGAGCTCGGCCGACGCCGTGCAGTACCTGCAGCAGCTCCAGAACAGCGCGCAGGACAAGATCATCCTGTCGGACATGTTTATCCAGCAGATCATCCAGGCGCAGCAGGCCGCGCGCGAGTCGTGAGTCGGTCGGTCACACCAAGACAATCCTCCTACAAGATGTAAAGTGCGCGCAAAGGTCTCGTAGTAGTGTCGGCAGTCGGTCAACGTGATGTTGTGTAGGTTGTTGAGACGAAAAACACGCAGCGCTTTGTCCTGTTCAAGTCCCGGAGACCACTGAATCCACTTCAACTGGTACTGTACCCTTGCCAACATGGCTACACTCATACGTCACTCTTGAACTGCAACCCTACAAGGTTACTCGTAACCAGGTTATTGGGTACGAAGTGTAACGTAACCTCGTCATGCTGGGACCTGCTTCACAACAGCATCATCACACCACGGAACACCCTGAAGATGAAGATGAAGATGGGGAACTCGCGGCTCGCGGCCGCTTCCCTGGCGCTCGCCGCGCTCTGCAGCTTCCCCCTCACCGCCAGCGCGTCCTCCTCCTCCCCCTCCACCGCCGATTCCTCGCTCTTCCGGCCGCTGGCGCCCAACTCGTCGCTGTTCGCGCTGCACGCCGGCAACGCGACCGACGCGGCCGAGACGGCGGCCAACTGGCGCGCGTTCGAGCGCTTCCTGCTCTCGGACTCGCGCGTCACGCCCGTCATGCTGCTTTTCACGGATTCGGAGGCCGCGGACGCCGTCTTCCACCACTGTGAAGAGCTTGCGAGCGACCAGAGCGAGCGCGAGTGGGGAGAAGACGCGCTCTTCCCTCCGGAACCGACCGACGAATTCAATGATGTGGTCTCCCAGCCAGTTGCCGAGTGTCTAGAGCGAGCAGAGCGCCACCAGTTGGTCACGAAGGCCGCATCTGTCGCCGCCCAGACGCGGTCCAAGCCCTGGGACCCCATCGTGGTCGTCCCGCGCGACAAGCTGCCCCAGGCCTTCCACTACGTGAGTCCTTTTCCTTCATGCTTGTTTGTATCACACGCGCATCACGTCTGACGCTGTTTCTCCACTATTTAACACTGCAACAGCACCGCGTCGCGACGACGCCGTCGATGCTGTGGCTTCCGCCGCGGGCGGCGCGCAGCTTCCAGCGGTTCCCGCGCGCGGGCGACAACTTCCTGGATCTGTCGACGTCGACGACGCAGCTCTCGCCGCGTAAGTTCCGCTCGGTGGACTCGGTCGAGGTGGAAATCGCCGATTTTGTGTTCCAGAGCCACGTGCAGGGAGGCTACCGCTCGGGCAAGGCGCTGCCGACGGCGGCCGTGCCAAGCCACGAGAACGCCGGCCCATCGCTCTTCCATCTGGTGACGGCGTTGGCGATCGCGGTGCTCATTATCCTCGTCATCAGCGACCACCGCGACGCGGCGCTCGCGGTCGTGCAGACGCGCGGCTTTTGGTTCTTCGTGAGCGTCGGCGTCGTCTACATCTCGCTCAGCGGCGTGTTCCACTCGATCATCAACCGCGCCGCGCTCATGCACTACAGCCCGCAGTACGGTGTTGTCTTCGTGTACCCGAGCTCGCGCCGGCAGTTTGCGCTCGAAGGGATGGTCCACGGCGGCTGGAGCTTCGTCGTGTCGCTGGCGGCGCTCGCGATCGTCGAGGTGTTCCCTCGACTGAGCTCCACGGCTCGCGACGACCTGCTGCGCGCGAGCCTGCTCGCCATCGGCGTCTCCTACACGATCGTGTACTTCACCTTCCTGTCCAAGTACCGGTGGATGGCTATGCCATGAGCAGCGAGAGCAGAGTCCGTTGGTCCCTCCGGTAGCAATCACCATCAACAAGAGAAAGAGAGCAAGTTCATGACGTGTGGGTTTGCCATTGGTCTGGCTCGGACCGAGGTTTCGTAGTGTACTAGTTGCGCGCGACAGTGAAGAGCGGCGCAACGAGGTCGCTCTCGAGGCGCAGCGCGATCGGCAGCACCTCCATCATCCAGACGTCCGAGTTCACGACCGTGTTGCGCGGCACGATGCCGCCAAAGTCCATCGTACAGTGCTCGCCCTTGCTGCCCGCGCGGTCGAACAGGATCCTGACCAAGTGCCATGGAGACGGTCAGTTTTGCACTCAATTCACTTTCCAACTCACTGCGAGCGCCCACGCACCAGGTGAACACGTTGACCCACTGCTCGGACGTCAGCGATGAGATGGCGGTGCTCGACTGCTCGTCTTCCTCGCTGCTCCTGGTCTCACCTCGCCGGCCGCGCTTCCGCTTGGTCGTAACCTCAGGCTTGTGAGTACGAACGCGTGAGGGGTCGAGCGAGCGGATGATCATGGCGCCGCCTGTCTCCGTGTGGAAATGGCTCACGAGCATCAGCGCCTTGGTCGCGAACCGCCGGTCTGGACTCACCATGACCCGGTAGAGCACAGTGTTGTTCTCGTCCACCTGCTGTACCGTGTAGTGCTTCATGTCCATTGAGCTCGGGTAGAACTGCCGGAGCCGCTGCGAGCACGCCTCCCACCCGCGACGCGCCAGCTTGGCTGCGTCCACGCCGTGATGGAATTTCTTGAGCGAAAACATGAGCTTCCCGTCCTTGAGCGTGCGTCGGTCGCACCATCCGAACGCGCTCACGCCGCTCGTGAGGAACGAGTTTCTAGACAGGAACGCGCGGATCTCGCGGTACGCGGTGGCCGCCACGTCCAGGCACTCGGCGCTCGTCAGGGGCTCGATCGCAATGCGCGGAGCAGTCGGTGGGGCGCCGTTAACGTGGTTCTCCACTCGGAACGACGGCTCGCGCTGCATCGCCTTGACCTGTTGGTGTTGAGATGCCCACATTCGATTAGTCGCGATTCGACGTGTTAAATGTGGCGCGTGACTGGCGAAACGCAAAGAGCTTAAGCCCTGTCGTCACCATTCACAAATACACCACCACGCGCGACAAAACCCAGGACGGACCTGCTCCTCGGCAAAGAGCTGCAGCTTGCGCTCGAACTCGCCGTGCGCGTCCACCTGGCGCTGCAGCTGCTCGTGCTCTCGCATGAGCGCCTCCTTGCGCAGCGTCGCGCGCGTGTACAGGCTCATCAGCTCTTCGTACCGCGCCGAGATCTTTGGGAGCGGTGCTCGTGGACGCGACGGCCCGTAGATGCTGGCGGGAACGTTCGCGCCGATACTGTGGTCGTCCGTGGACGGCAGCGTGAGGAATGGGCTTGCTAGTGTCTTCTGCGCCGTCTGTTGCTGTTGCTGCCGCATTACGATGGCCGCGAACTGCTGCTCGAGCTGCTGCATGCCCTCACGCAGCGACTTGAGCGTATTCTGCATTGCATACCCGTAATTTCATTCGAAAATACGTAATAGGTCATCACACGGCACGCGCATTAGCCAAACACCTCCCATTGTCACACACGACACACCACTTACAAATTCTAAACGACGACGACATGTAATAAATTGAACAATACACAACAAAACACCCGGATGCAAACTCAAGCACGCAGCGCAGCAACCACATAACACGCGAAGACGGACCCGACCAGTGCGTCGAACCCCGCGGTGGATGACGTACGCCATATCAACACACGGAACTCACCAATTTGCGGTAGTAGCTCTGCTTGACGACCTTGCGGTGGCGCGCGCGGCGCTGATCCGCAGCAGAGGCGGGCGGCGCGCCGGCCGCCGCTCCTCCTGTTGGCTTAGACATGGGGTCAATCACGGGCGGCGCCAGCTCCGGTGCCCCCTCCAGCGGCGTGTCGCCGTCGCTCGAGCCCTCGTCCATCGTGCGCGTGGGCATTCCCACAGAGAGCTGCCCGCGTCACAAGGGATCGGATCAGCGTCTTCGACTTGGCCTATTTCCGAATAAGAGAGCCGCCCGTCCACCAGAGAGATCTCGTGTCCGCACATAAGAGACGGAAAGGTGCGAAGTGAAGTAATATAGCAAAAGTATCAATCGTTTCGGATACACAACACACTTGTCTATTGTATGGAATACAGTACGTGCTTATCCAACGAAAAAAAAATCGAATTGCTTTGTGGTACTTTCTCTGTTTGCGAAAAGAATGAAGGTTTCAACTTTGCGTCACATGCAATTTTTTTTTCTAGCTAACCAATTTTGCCGTACGACACCTTGACGGAAAGCCCAAGTTCTCCTCTATTCAGACGTATTTTTTGCCGCCAAAATACTCCACCACAGCGTATATAGCATCTGATTTAAACGATCGGATTTGACAGGTAAAAAGTTTTTTTCGCAGTTGCAGTAATAACTGGAATTTCGAACAGGAAAAACAATCCTCTGATTGGTTGTTTTCTCGTCTCTTCGTTTCTGGAGGCATTTTCGTTTATAAACGTACCAGAGTGATTATAAGGCGACAACAAAAAACGAGGTTTTTCAGTGCGATAATTTCAAATCTTGCCCAGATAAGTGCAATTTTGACCAATCAGAATAAACTAATAATTAGCAACGGATTTACTACAAAACATCGACACATTAGCTTTTTGCTGTTAACAAAAAGACAGTACATAGGAAATTGCTGCTTCCATCCCACACTCGACCACAGAACTTTCACAAGGGATCGAAAGTGGTGGAGCCGATGACCGGAAGTAGCGGCTCCGCATCCGTGGCAGTTGGTAGTCGTTGTGGCCGAGGTGCTCCAGCACCTTGACCACGACACCCTGCAAAGTTAGAAAACACTTTCCTATCGTCTCTGACGGTACTCTATCATACGAACGAACTACCATCTCGATAAGCTGCTCAAGTGAGAATGAGCTGTCCTGATACTGCAGGCTTTGAATCGAATGAAAGAGCCCTAAATCTAACACATTCAGGTCTGGAGATCGTGGTGGTTGACAAACCACCCGAATCTTCCAACCTCCTTGCCTCGCAGCCACCGCAACCACTTCGTCTCCCTCGAGGACGTGGGGACTTGCGTTGTCTTGCTGGAGGTATATTTTTCTTGACTTGCGGCCTAATATCAATAACGATAATGTCAGTATCATAATTAGCCACAAAACGTAATCAATTATTGAACATACCTGGCCATCGCGCCTTGATAGCAGGCAGCACCTTGCCGACGAGGAACCGCGTGTACACCTCGCGAGTCATGTTGACGCACTTGACTATTGGCGTCCCTC
>JAADYG010000990.1:0-10393 GCA_023338115.1 Phytopythium boreale | reverse complement strand
GCTACAAGATCTGCTACATTAAGAGCCGCGATGCCAAGAGGTGGTCCACTAAGAGTCGCTACGCCAAGAGCCGTCGTCAGAACGTGACGATGTGTCGACAAGTGTTGACGAAGCACCCAGAATGCGCAAGCGGATGAGCAAGCAAGTCCCGGACGCAACACCAGCCACTCGTGAAATCAAGTGCGGACACATCAACGGTTGACATCAAGCGCAGGGAGGTTCGCACAGTATGCCGTAGTGTAGACCGATCGTCAAGGAGCAACCAGATTGATCGTGTTTCATAGGTTTCCTACTCCTTCGCAGAGGGCCCCGTAGAGCGAGGTACCGATTGCCGATTTCCGATCCTTTAAGTTTCAATCTAGTCGAACATTTCCAACCAAAGACGCAAGACACCCCGGCTATCAGGCACAAGAACGCGACGCCCTTCACGATCTCATATCGGTACGTAGGTGCATAGTGTTCTGGCCGGCATGTCTTAGTTTTTGGAGTGCGACCCGGAATGCATTGAGTAAGATGGATGAATGAGAGAGATCTATATGTGGACGCAAGTGCATTCGAGCGTTTACGGATGATGGATGATCCATGTCACGCGTGTGCACGTCGATCGGATGCTGATAGGTCTGTTGCGCTAAGAGCAATCTTGGTGTAGCAGATGCTTGGCGGATGAGCGATGTGTGTACGCCTGAGACTGAAGTGATGACGGCAATGCATCTCGTCAAAGAGTTCTCAGGGGCAAGATTGGTGCCGGTGGTGTAGGATTATTTCATTTTCTTTCTTAGCGGCCCCGTGAGGGCCTTAGTTTTGTAAGTCGCGTACATGTGCTCTTGGTGTACGGTTGACCCTCGTATCCCGGTCTCTAAGAGTATGTATACATGTATGTGCGGTGACTCGCTTTGAGGGCGATTCCTATGATGGGAACATGTCACATCAGGGTAGGCCTGGACCACCAGATCGGCCTACACTAAGAAGGGTTGTGTTGACCTCTACATCCATGACCCGGATTAGCGTTTTCAGGTATCGACAAACCTGAGTGTGCTGTTGTTTGGACTTTATGTAGGGTCTTCATGGCCCGGAACGGTTTTGGGGTATCCATCCCCATTGACTGTCGATCTGCGAATGAGATTCCTCTTAGCGGAGTAGCTCTTAGTTGAGTGGCTCTTAGTTTTGGGGATGTGAAAAGGGAGATGCATGTTTTGGACCACTTTGTATATTTTGCACACATCCTTTGCGACGCGAAATGACGCCACTGTCTAGTATGGCTTTCTCATGCCATGATAGACTGGTGGCCGAACGCACATGCAAAGAAACTTCCGGAGACACAACGTGAGGGGACCATACGCCAAGGTTTGGACGGTCGCTAAGAGCCCGACCGCTAAGAGCAATCCATCTCTTGGCGGCGCGGGTAGTCCGATCTCCCCATAGGCAACTTCCACTGTGAGCCGCAATATCACACTACACAGAGTGAGGGCACCGCGGGTGAGGCTGAGCTTAACGGTGCCGATCCGCATAGGTGCTTGACGCGCAGCGGTTTCTTCACGATATTCATTTGCTCTTGCTTTGTGATGATGTTCCCTATCAGCCTCTTTTCCTGCAACAGTCTGTTCTGGAGGTTCTCGCTCTTGAGCGTAGGAATACTGCGCAGGATCCACGGTGAGACGCAGAGCACGCTCTTCTTTCGTCTCTTGCTCCCGGTTATCGGCATGCCGCGCAGAATCCGCCATTAGACATAAACTACGCTTATTATCTGTCTCTTCGCTCCGCGCGTTCGCGTGTCACATCGAATCAGTCGCGAGACGATAAAATCTTTGTTCTTCCGTTTCTTAGTCTCGCGCTGAAGCATGGCGCTGGGCATCCTCGGCCTTTCTCCACGGAGGGATGGTGTCTTACTCTCACGCGTCAGGGCCATACACTCGGCATTCAATCAAAGACGCAACGAACGAAGCGCGTCGGACTCCCTCGCGCGAGCAAGTGCGCGTACCCTGGCGCGATGCTGGGGGCGGAGGACGGCAAGCGCAGCTACGTTAGGCGGAGCATTGTGTTAACCCGATAGACGTTGGTATGTGCTGAAGTCTTGCGTTGCCTGATGTTGTGCTGATGGCTGTGGCGGAACCAACCGTACGCGTGGTGTCCTCTTTCATCTTGCTCTCATCAGCATCACGCACGCGCCGCGCTTGCTGTTGGCGCGACCGGAGAAACCGATCGCATAGCCGTTTTTCTGCTCGACTCAGTTTGTATAAGCGCGAGCGCCTATCCCATAAGTCCTCCATGCCAGGTGGAGGTGGGTATCTATTCTCCACCTCACTGAACTGACTTACTCACGCTGATCTTGGCTGGCCAACGCCATAGCCACTTGCGCACCAGCGAGCTAATTGGAAAATGAGGCGTCAAGCAGCTCGATATTTTTTTGTTTTTTGAAAGCGCTGCGAGCTTGAGTGCAATGCCTCACAGTACCCCAATAAACATGCTGTTTTGAATCAAAGTCATTACAAACCAACAGAAATCCAGTCTCTGTTACATCAGGGTGTTTAATTTGTGGTGATATTTAGGGTGCTTTCAAGGCCATTAGTATATCAGAACTTTTGTCTAGATAAGGTAAAAACATAAATAGAGCCGAACAGTAAAAAAAAGAGAAAGGGAAATGTATTAAAAAGAAATCTACGCAAAGAGCTCCTCGAGAATGTTGGTGTGGCCACCATTGAGTGGACCGTCTGTCTCGTCTCTCTCCCCCCAGAGCTCCAAGTCTTCCACGCACTTCTCCAACGCGCGGCACTTGAGCTTCCACCTATATATTCGCGGGCAACGATGCGCTCGTCAAGCCGTGCGCACAGCCTCTTATAATAAGAAAGCGCCTCGAGCCCACGGTCCAAGCGCTCGACGACCGTAATCGTCAACTACTTGCGCTTGACCTTGTCCATAGACGTGCATACAGCACGAATCTGCGACGCCGTCTCAGCAGTCACGGTGTATCGGCCCGAACGGAGGTTCATGATTAGTTGGTGCGGGGTCGGGTTGGATTGAGCTGTCGACTTTAAAGCGAATTTGAAAATTACAATCGATTCGTAGAACAGAATTCGTAAACACAGAGAGCAAAAATCACAGGGGGAAGCCCTCCATGGAGTCTGAGAGACTCGTTGATATTGTGTGCATGTGTGCGTGAGACTGGATTTTTTTGCAGCCGCTTTTCCTTTCAATCCATTAAATACTGTATGGGTCCGAACCAATAAAGCTGTTATATAACCACTTCCCCGTTCAAACCATTGGGTACGAATCCAGTAAAGCTGTTCTACCGCCAACGAAAATGCGGGCTCGACAAACAGCTGGTACATTTGGAAAAAAAGGAGTGAGCTTAATTATTGGCTTTAAAGGCGCCATAGAGTTAGGTTATGCCGGTTTAAAATCGGCGGCACCACGACATCTTGGATTCGTCCGAGTGCGCTGCCAGGGTGTCGGGCACCAGCTCCACTGCGGCGTGCACGATCGCCTCCAGGGTGACTGTGTCCTTCAGACGGCGCTCGTCCTTGATGAAAACGAGCAGCGCATCCTTCATCGGGGCCGTCTTCGAGACGCGGCCACTACCTCCCACTGTAGTCGTCGGCGCCAGCGAGGGGATCGCGACAATGCCAGGCTCCTCACGCATGTGGAGTGAGGCGGCGAACACGAGCTTGTCCTTGATGCGTCCCCAGTTCTGGAGAGAGGGGCGGGGGATGGGGTTCAACTTGCAGAACGCCGTGCGCGTCATGCCGCTGGCGTGCGCTTCGGCAAACTCGACGACCATGTTCAACTTGAACGCGACGGTATAACGTTTGTATACGAGCGCGTGGCATCTTGGTTGTCGTTGGCGTTGGGTAGTTTTGATAACGAATGACCTCTATGCGCCGCAAGCTACACGACAGCAGACTTGATTGTAGAAATCTCTCCGAGCCGGTGGATATGAGTGGTTGTAAGCGAAATTGTTATTGTACCATGTTTTGATGTTCACTGTCACGTTTCCATCGTTAAATATTAAATATTGTAGCCAATCATGATGTGCCAAAACACTCGGAAAATTAGAGCACTTGCATCAACTGTAATAGAAAAATATGCTCTATCTTTCCGAGTTTTGCGGTAGAAACCCAGCAAAACCCCATGTAATAGTACTACAATTTTGTAGTACTATTGTAGTAGCAGGATATTGCTACTGTACTTTAAAAAAATACTATGAGCCCTTGGATGCATGACTAGCTTTGTCCGCTGTTGTTTGTGTTGGAATGGTTATTGCGTACATCAAACTGAATCATATTTGTTGAAGGTACGATGAGGAGAGGGGAGGAGAGGAGACAGGAGACATGTATCCGGCAGAAAGAAAAATGTATTCAATTGACAACCGAGGATCAACCTGGAAATGGGGCTGCTCATAGAGTGCCCATGGCCCCATGCCATCAACCAATCATTCCACCTCATATTTATTAGAGATTGAGGCACCACGGTCTCAATGGTCACCGGTTAACTGGTTCAGGACTGGTGACGCCAGTTTTAACTCAACACCTTCCCTCAACCGGCGTCACAGTTGAAGCGGTTTGGAGTTGCGTATTGGCATTGACACGCACTGACAACGGAGGATATTTCTCATAAAACGACAAGGAAGGAAGTCATTTACACCCTTTGGTATAAAGGAGTTTTCAGACTGCTGTCCTGTGCCATGCTAGACTGTGAGTGGCAAGAGTCGTGTGAATTCGATTATTGCCCGTGAAAGGTCGAGCAAGCATGTAACTTTGAGTTTGTATGAGTGACTTCTTGCGCAGCGGTTGTAACAGCAGAGTGCACACTGGTCTCTCCGCATCGATACGAGTGCCTTTGTTTATATCTAATTCCGCAGCCAAGCACCGACTAACCTACACACCGCCAGCACTTGCCCTGGGTCAGCCTCGCCACCATGGTACTGTGCTATATACTGTATGAATTTGTATGACTGTATGTAATGGCCTACGCATTTTGGCTTGTCATTTGTCGCTGTTCGTATATTGCCGGCTAAGGTAGCACTCCCACACCGTGGGGGCATGTGATAGACACTCAGCATAGCGTAGTCATAGGCGGCCGTGTATTATAGTTTGACCAGCTATTACAACGGATTGATTTGGAACTAAAACAAGCGTTGACTATCTTTATTAGGCTATCACGCGTGGCCAACACATTATTTGCCAAAACCAAAGCGGAACCAGCGACGCGTACTCCCTCTGCGGGATGTACAGCGTGAACAACGCGCTTCAGGCCCGCGACTTGCTCTGCCGTGCCAACATGGCTGGTGCGATTGACACACTTGAGTGTGTCGATCCGCGCGGCTCCCACGGCCATCCGCGCACGGGCGGATATAGTATGGCGGCCATAAAACTTGCGCTGCGCCGTAAAGGGTACACGTTGCTGTACCTTAGCAAGTGGCGAGCGTTCCAAGGCTCACATGTATGTTATTTGATTTGATGAATATTTTTAACGGCTTAAATTATGACATTCCCTTTTTAATGCAGGAACGTCTACACAAGCGAATCACACGCAGCATTTCGCGTACCTTTTGGTCATCGTTGTGCAACATGGGCTAAAGAAGGATACGTTTCACTGCATTGCTCGTGCCAAAGTAGGAGACAGATACTTTCTCATTATTCAGACGAGTTCGTCTACAAGTCCAGCACTGCCGACAACCTTCGTGCCTTTTTTTTTGACATGGTTGGGGCAGTTTATGCCATTAATTCGTCGAAGTGAGAATAAAAGCATAATAGCACAATGCAACTTTGCTTGATTTTACTATAGCGATGCTTTACTTGAGTTGATTATACCCTCCCTTAATATTGATTCGTGCAATACAATATAAGAATTAATAAGTACTAAACGATATGCAATTAGATAATATATACATTTTCATTTGAACCAATAAGTGAGTAGATTTTTGTGCGATGTGTGTCAATTTATTTTATAAATTTATAGGTCCCAGTCCAAAGAGGAGGTTCAGTCTGATATGACCAGACTGAAGGGGATCATCCTAACTTTCGCTTGATGCAGGCCTTGAGTAGCCAGGACGCGGTCCAGGGTCTCACACTCGACAACATAGATCGCGATACGTTTTGCTGTGCATGTGTGTATGCCAAGTCGCATAGAGCTCCATTCAATACAATCCCAGTTGAACATGCTCAGTACCCGCTACAAAAGGTTCACTCTGACATTGCTGGACCGGTACTGGTATCCACGCTCTCTGGCTGTCGTTACTTCGTGACCTTCATCGGCGATTACTCCCGCTTCACGTACGTTTACGTGATTCAGCGCAAGTCTGATCTTTAGGACTGCTTTGAGCGATTCAACATGAGTGCGAAGACGCTATTTCGGCGCAACATTAAATCGATTGAGTCTCGTGAGAACCACTACAAACCAGAGATCCAATGCTCCAATCTGACAATGCCGGTGAGTACGAAAAACTGGATCGTATTGTCCGCGAGAAGTACGGGACCCACGTGCAGTTTGCAAACGCGTACACCCCGCTACAAAACGGCGTTGCCGAATGCCGCATGCGCACTCTCCTTGAGCGAACTCGTGCGTTTTTGATCGATGGAAATCTTCCCCATCAGCTTTGGAATATGTCATCCACGCATGCACACTGATGAACATGACACCAAGCGCGACGATCGACAACGCATCACCATACGAAAAATGGAACCACCGCAAGCCCTCGCTTGACTAACTTAGAGTGTTTGAATGTTCAGTGTACGCCCACGTTCCGGCGGCCCGTCGGGACAAACTCGAGCCCCGAGCAATCCACAGCATGTACATAGGCCCGCCATACAACAATTTTTTTTTTTGCCTGATGAATATCCGCTTCGAGGACAACCGAAGCTGCATTAAGCTGACCAACAACCCTGAACGGCATGGCCGATCGAAGCACATTGCCGTTCGGTATCTCTTTGTGCAGGAGAAGGTGGAACGTCACGAAGTTGCAGTAAAATACTGCCCCACAAATGAAACGACAGCCGACATCACAAAAGAATTGGCGAAAGACAAATATTCCAAAATCCGAGCGAAAGTTGGATTCAGCCTGGTCATATCAGCCGTTGAACCTCCTCTTTGGGCTCACAACCTGTTGAAGGTAGAATGAAGAGAGGAGAGGAGAGGAGACAGGTATCCAGTAGAAAGAAAAATGAATTCATTTTGTGTGTGTGATCATTTCCAAAGTTGACTCCCCCTATTTGGCATGAACCGAGGATCAACCTGGACATGGGGCTGCTCATGGAATGCCCATGGCCCCATGCCATCAACCAACCATTTTCACCTCGTATTTAGCAGAGGTAGGCAGCACGGTCCCAACGGTCACTTAACCGGTTCAGGACTGTTGACACCGGTTTGGACTCAACAATCTCGTCGAACAGTTGGGTTTTGAGTCGCGCGAGCTGGAGTGTCGTATATTTTCGACTGCATGGGTAAATACTAACTAGCCACTCGGCGCCCGCTTCGCGGGCGCTCTGTATTTGTTAGAGTGTTCAGGTGTGTGAGCTCCTCCGGGGGGAGCGCCTTGCTTCGCTCGGCTCAAGTGAGCTCGCTGCGCTCGATGCGTGCAAGTGTACTGATACAGGTTATAGCCTCTAATCGGGGGTATACCGAATAGGAGATATCATAAAGCACGGAGATTTCATAAAGCACACCTTAAAGTGACCAATCAGAACACGCCATTAGTCCCGTCCAGTACAGTAGATATCATAAAGCTCACCAAGGGCGAACGGTAAATTACGATGAGCGAGATATCATAAAGCACTTCGGCGCACGGCCACCCGTAGCTTTGCCGAGTTCACAGCGACAAAAATGAAAAGCAATCGATTTTTTTCACCTCTCCACTGGTCGTTTTCGTTTTGTCATGGCGAGAACGGGGCGAACACGAACCACCGGAAGCGGCGCGAGGCCGAAGCAGTACAAGCGCCAAGCCGTCACCTACGAGTTCAAGATGCGCGTCATCCAGTTCCTCGAGAAGGAGCCAATGAGCGCTGCTGTGGCGCACTTTTTCCCTGGCCTCTCTCCTGACAAGCAAAAACTCAAGAAACGACTCTGCTACTCGTGGAAGGAGGCCAGGGAGATGATCGAGGCAAAGTGCGCCAGCGGCCAGCGGAAGCACTCTCGCCACCGGTGCCTCGGCGCTGGCTCGACGCTGTCTGCACAGACAGAGGAGCAGCTCGTCCACTGGGTCAACGAGCTCAGGGCGGACGGAGTGCCCGTGACGGCTCTGATGCTGAAGCTCCAGGCGCAGGAGCTGTACTGGGGCAGCGGGGGTGCGTTTGGAGCGTTCACAGCGTCGTGGGCGTGGCGGAAACACTTCCTCCGCCGCCACAGGCTCTCCATTCGCCGCAGGACGCGCGAGGGGCAAACGACGCCCGAGGACGCCGCGCAAACTGCCCAGGCATTTGGTGACGCTGTGCGCAAGAAAATGGACGAGCTGCAGATCACCAAGGTGTACAATGCTGATCAAACGGGTGCGTGGTGGTTTATCAGCGTTTGGTTAAGGCAATGACTAATAGAACGTGTGTATGCAGGTGTGAACTACGAGTACATTCCGACAAGTACTGTGAACCAGCGCGGGGCCAGGACGGTGTGGGTCAAGTGCGCCGGGAAGACGAAGGAGCGCGTCACCGTGATGCTGTTGGCGGACAGCGACGGCAACAAGCTCGACCCCTTCCTGGTGTTCAAGACGCGGCCATCGACCAAGGCGGACACAGCTCGTGAGAACGCGGCAGTTCGCCATGGGTTTGGTCGGCAGCTCTGGGGCGAGCTCGCCGGGCTTCAACACGGTGCCCAGCTGTATGGTAACGCAGCAGGTTGGTGGAACAGCGAGCTGTCGATCCAGTTTCTGTATTACCACTTTGGACGACGCCCTAACATGCACGAGCCGGTCCTACTGCTGTGGGACGACTTCTCTGGGCACTGGCGCGAGGACGTCGTGATCTTCGCCCGCCTACTCAACGTCGAGCTCATGCGGATCCCAGCAGGCTACACCTACGCGTGCCAGCCTGCCGACCTCACCTGGAACCGGCCGCTCAAGGAGAGCCTTCGCAAGCAGTGGGTCGACTACCTGCTGGGCCAAGTCCGTGCCGCAGGAGCAGGTGTCGCGTTCAAGATGGCCCCCCCTCAACGCAAGGACGTCATCCACTGGGTCAAGAGCGCATGGACGAGGCTCGCGGTCGCCACGATCGTCAGCGGCTTCACGAAGGCCAGACTCGGACGCTTACCTGGCGACAGCAGCGCCGCCACAGGCAGCGACGATGAAGCCGCCCGTGAGCCCGACTGGGGCTCTCTCGTCCGGATGCTGCAAGCGCAAGCGGTCCCGACAGACGTCGTCGATCCGGCGAAGGACATCGAGGAGCTAGAGCTTGAGAACGGCGAAGAGCTGGCGGCGATGGAGGACGAGTCCGAGGTGACGGTGTAGGTGCACGCTTAGGCCGGACGCTTGGTAGATAGCAGCAGATAGCATTCGCTAATAGAGACCACCGAGAGGAATCGAACCTCTATCCTCCCTTGCGGGCGCTTTTCCATTAAGCTACGGTGGTAGGTCTTGGACGCGACCTGTGAGGCAAACGCACGCACGCGGTTAGAACTTGGAGGCGCCGGTGGAGCGGTAGAAGTGTCTGCTTACCTTTGCGTGTCGGACGGAGCATTAACCATAAAGGCGACAACCCTGCTAGGACACTAGGCCCCCCCTCAATTCGCGTGACGCGGTCAATCCGACACTGGCAGCACAGCGAGTGTCAGCGCCTTCCTAAAATAGCGCCAGCCACCAATTTTTGTGTCAAACGGTGGAAACGTCGGAATGGAACGGCAAACCATGCGGGGCCGGCAAGCCATGTATTTTACCAGATGCCCTCCGAATTTTTCACGAGTCCAATGCATTTGACCTGTCTATTACACGTCGCAGAACCCTCAACCCCCCTGCATTTGAGGTGTGCGTAATGAATTCTCTTATTCGGTACGTGTGGTGCGATTATACTTGATAAAAGTGACAGGGTCCACTATTCCCATGCGACAAAAAGGCTTCATGTTGCGCTCTTAATGGGTAAATACTAATGAGTACCACTCCGTTTTTTTTAGTTTGTGCATTCAGTACTTTCACTTTTTCCGAAAAAGTTTGTGCAATATTGCATTTGCTGAAAATCGCGATTATTCGGAGCGGGATTCGCCAATATTTTGTATTTTTGACCAATGCGATCGCTTTTAATTTTGGGTGGTTTTGGTGCTCTCAGTTCGACTTTCAATGGGTCGCGGAAGAGCGACGGAGCTAACGGAGGACGAGCGCAAGCGGGTCGCTCGCTTCCTATGGGGTCTCTGTCGAGATGGCAAGCTTCCCCACGGCAGTATTACCCTAGCCAAGAACCACTTCGGGCTCCACCGCAACACT
>JAADYG010000099.1:0-61621 GCA_023338115.1 Phytopythium boreale | reverse complement strand
CGTGGGTGTGGTTACCCACCGGTGATAGCGCTAGCGTCATCGTGGTGTCGTTGTCTGATGCTTGATGCTTGGCGGGTGTGGAGTAGCCGGCAGATGCGAGAATGACGAGCTCACTAGACCCGGCAGGAACACGGCGACTGGCGGTGAGGTTGGGCCAGGAAGGACGCTCATGGGATCAGTCGGGCCAGTCGGTTGCAGCAGATATTCTTTATTTTGTGTATGTGTAGGTGTGGCAAACGTGCAAGTGCAGGTTATAAGTGGCTAACATTTTGAAAGGACGTTGCTTTGCGGAAAGAGCGGTGTGCGGGTTCTGAAACCACGCGGATCACTCTAACCGCTCCAAGATTCCCGCGTGATCCGCGCTACTTGTGAGAGCAAGGCCACCTTTAAGCGTGCGAATCTTTTGTAATGCGCGACCAGACACCGGCGGTGTGTCAGGCACATTCTCAGAGCCTGGCAGCTGAAATCGTATGGATGGGCGTATACTTCGAAGTACAGTACGTGTGCCTGGCGGGCTCTATACAGCACTGTGATGCCCTTATACAGCCCTCGATTAAGGCTTAATACACGCCCCCTGCGTCAGATTAATCGACACTGTACCAGGCGTTCAGAGCTTATATCGCAGCTTCCATTTGGCAAGTGTATGCACTCGAAAGTTGACTAAAGCGCACCAAACGGTGCTGCCGTGGGACCGTACTGTACTGTCCGGCCAGGGTTAATCGATTTGAGCAGCAGGAGATTTGCCGAGTCGCGATGACAGCGCGAACAGCATATCCGTTAGCCACCTCGAATCTAGGATACTCTGCCTCATGGGTCTATTGTTTACCGCAGTTCGCTCAACATGCGCGAATCCTTACGTCCTCCTGCCATCCACGCCAACCTGCTGAACGCAAATTTGCCTCTCAACGACTCGCTAAAATAATAATGAAAGGTCGCAGTAGCATGCTTTGTATCAAAAAGCACGCAAATCAATATTGTAGTATTTTTTTTACTATTTTAAAAAAAAAATAGTGTTACTCTTGAAGAGTAATACATAAGTTGTCGATTGGCTAGAAGTATTCGATTGTATTAACTAGTATGCCGTTGCAAATGCATAATACTGTATTACTACATCTCCTGGTGCCATCACGTCAATCGCGGATTGGCGGCAATGGCTCCACCACCAAGGACGATCCGCGCGTCGGCGCCGGGCAAGCTGCTGCTCTTCGGAGAGCACGCGGTCGTGTATGGCTGCCCGACTATCGCCGCCGCGCTTACGGACCTGCGCATCCACGTCACCATCGTGAGCTATGCTTCTTTTGCCCAGAGTCCCCGTCGCTCCAAATATGCTCATTTTGACCCGCATGCACATGCACAGGACCGAGTGGCGGCGAGCGCGGGCGAGTCGCCGACTGTCGCGTTCTATTTCGAAGACCTCGCGCCCAGTAGCGACGGCATCAAGCTGCGGCGCGCGTTCTCTGTAGAGAGCCTGCGGGGCGTCGTCGATGGGCTGGAGCACGACCGCTTCTACCTGCCAAAGCCTAGCGCGGAGGTGATGACGAGGATTGAGACACTGCTGAGCAGCGAGCACACCGAAGACGCGCGCGCGCTGCGCCCCGCGGTGTTCCTGTGCTGTGCGCTGCTCCGCCAGTCGTTCATTCTCAACGGGTACGGTCGTGGTTGGCGTGCACAGCGTGGTGAGATCGACTGCGACTAACGCTACCGACTATGCATCACAACACACAACAGCTCTGACGGCCTCGTCATCTCGTTCGCGAGGGCGCACCTGCCTATCGGCGCCGGTCTGGGCTCGTCGGCCGCTTTTTGTGTGGCGCTCTCTGGAGCGTTGACGCATCTCTCGGCCTCGTACAAGGCGGTACCCGACGACTCGCCCGACGTCAGCGCTGTCAACGCGTACGCGTACGCCGCCGAGGTGATCCTGCACGGCTCTCCGTCCGGCGCGGACAACACGGTGGCCGCATTCGGCGGCGCGCTCGTGTTCCAGCGGCGGCCCGAGCCGTTCTTCCGGGCGGTCAGCTGCGACCTGAACCGCTTCCGCTTCCTCATCGTCAACACGCGCGTGCCCCGGTCGACCAAGGAGCAGGTGGGCAATGTGCGCGCGCTGGTCGAGGCCGACGCGCCCAAGATCCAGGCGCACTTTGACGCCATCGAGCGGATCGTGAACGATTTCATCGCGCTCGGCGAGGGCGGAGAGCTCACGCAGCCGGTGCTGGCGCGGCAGGTCGAGGAGAACCACCGCCTGCTCAACCTGCTGGGCGTCGGCCACCCGCAGATTGAAGAGGTGGCGCGCATCTGTCGCGAGCGAGGCGGGGCCACGAAACTGACCGGAGCTGGGGGTGGCGGGTGCACCGTCACGCTTCTGCCGACGGAGATGACGGACCTAGAGGTCGCCGAGCTTGTGAAGGATCTGGAGAAGCACGGCTTTGAGTGCTTCACGAGCTCGCTCGGCGGCAGCGGCTTCCGAATCGACTCGTAGTTTGTGTCGCTCTTTTTTTTCCAAGGCGCGTGCATCGAAGCATTCAACCGTTCAAAAGGGACCACGTTGGCGTGCACTGGGTATTTACTTGTCTACTACTTCGTCTAACTGGAATCTTTAGTCTACGCTGTTTGCGCCGCCGGCACGGTGGCTGCAGCTTCTGGCACGGTCTTGGCGCCTGCGTCGCGCGCATTCGTGATGGAGGGGTTGCTGTCCTTCTCGATGCTGGAGCGGTTCGAGCTCAGCGATGCGCGCTGTCGCTCCTTCTCGAGCTTGTTGGCCGCCTTGACCTCGGCCACGCCGCTCGCCACGTTGCTGGCGGCACCTGCAAAGCCGCCGACCAGGTATCCGCCGGCCGCGACGCCGCTCGCGAGCAGCACGCCGCCTCCCGTCACGATACCCTGCTCTCGGCAACATCAACACAAAAATATCGTCAGCGTCCTTCCACATTCCACATCCAGCGACAGCGGTCAACCGTACGGCGACGGGGGCAGCGACGGCACCGACAGTGGCCTTCTTGAGGCCGCTCATAAAGGTCGGGCCGGGCTTCTCGGTCGACATTTCGTCGGCGTTCGAGTTGGAGTTCTCGCCGCTGCTGCTCTCGCTCGAGGCCTTGCTGGCGCTGCGCTTGCGCGCCGCCTGCACGCCCGCCTCGCCCATCTCCTTGACGCCGAGCGCCACGTTGGCGACCATGGCGCTCGCGCCGGCCACCACAGCCGCGGTGCCCATAATGACACCACCCAACACCGTCTTGCCGCCGTAGAGCAGGCCCTTGGCGGGCGCGTACACGACGCCGCCGGCCGCGCGCTTGAAGCCCTTGGACCGCTCGGGCGCGTCGGGGTCCATCTCGTCGCCGAAGCGGAAAAAGTCGTGGAAGATCTTCATCGCGCGCTCCCTCGTCATAGGCTCCGCGCCGTCCTCCAGCCCAGCCTTGCCGTACAGATCGTCTGCATGCATATATGCGTGAACCAGCGTCAGTCAGCAAGCGCCACGGACACCTCAACGCGACCGAAGAAGGGGAATGCGACGGGCAACGCACAGGTCTGGCGCGTGTCGCTGTTGGAGAGCACATTGTAGGCCTCGCCGACGATCTTGAAGTTTTCCTCGGCTTGCTCCTTGTCCGCCGGGTTCTTGTCCGGGTGGTACTTGATCGCCAGCTTCCGGTATCTGTGGCACAGCACACACCGCGTTCGTTACCATCATGACATCAGCAGGAGACGCCGGCACGCATCGCGAACGGGCAAGGAGCCACGTACGCCGACTTGATCTCCTGCTCGGTGGCTGTGCGCGGCACGCCCAGGTTCTCGTAGTAGTCGCTCGACTTGAGGTCCGCCATGGTATCTCTACGTTTACGGACTGGGCTGGCTGGAGAAACGACGACGCCTTCCGCTGGACTGGCAGCTAGAGAGGACCACGAGGCGGTGGGCGAGCGCAGGAGCGGGCAGAGGCGAGGCGCGCACCGGTCGCGGTTGATTTCGATTGTGGCGATGACATCCTCTCCCCCGTGCTTCTTTCGCGCGAAAAAGCGGTGGCGGGTTAAATTATGGCCTGTGATTGGATATAATATTGTTGGACTCGGTCGGTGATTGGTCAGAAAGGAGTAGAGGTGACGCCACGTGAGTGGATTTTTTCTCGTCGGAAAACCTGCGAGTCATCAATTCCAATTTGCGATAAATCATTACGTATATGGACCAAGCGCAGCAATTGATTATGTATGCACTGAAATAACCGAAATTGACCAAAAAATCAGGTCGCAGCATTATCCTTTTAGCCTGTATCATACCGCATAAACAGGACGTGGCACCCGAGCCGATCGTGCCTCTTCGTGTATCTCACTGTGGCATTGCAATGGTCGTCAGCATCGATCTCTGAGGAAGCCATCTAGGGATCTCTGGGGCCCCACCGCCCGTGCAGTGCCTGTCCAGGACATCGACGACCGTCGATGAGCTCTGAACTGGGGCCAAACGCTCGCTCTCCGCGTTACGGCGATCTAAAATAGCGGCTCGGCGGCTGGGAGCAGCCCATGAACGCGTCAAAACCGACAATACAGACACGGCCAACGGCGTCAAGCAGCCATGAACTGAGCGTGCGCGCATTGCACAATGCCTCGCCGCTATCGCTTCAGCAGAAGACGATCCAACGCTCTTGTTCTTGTTTCGGCGCTGTGGGTCGTGGTGTGTTCGGCAGGTGCCGCTGCTGATGGCGTGTGCCAGTCGCTCAGCGCCCCGCCGCGAAAGGTGACGCCGCTTTCTTCGTCTATCCGTCGCCCTGCGTATATTAGAGGGGCCTTGCTCACCGTTCCCCCGCCTGTGAACACTATACATGCAGAGCGTGCAGCCGCTGGTGTTCTGCAACTGGTACAAGTCGCGGAGCTGCTGCCTGCCGGCGCACGACGCCGACATCCAGGGCAAGTTCCAGGCGCTCATCGACGCGGGCGACGCGTGCGCCAAGTTCCGGAACCCGGCCAAACGCTTCCTGGCGTTCGCTTTCTGCTTCGTGTGTGACCCGCGCGAGCCAGAGTACGTGTCGGCTCCCGTGAACGCGCACTTCTTCAACGCGAGCCAGAAGACCGCCAAGATATGCGCCAGCGTCGCGTCGCGCATGACGCCGGCGCTCTTCGGTGACTGCGGACTCACCGTGCCCGACGACCGCGAGAGTGTCTGCTCGCCCAACTCGCCCGTCGTGCCCGAGGTCGCGTGGTCAGACTGCGTCGACGGACAGCACGTGTGCCAAGACGCCGACTCCAAGACATGGTTCTGCTCGTCTGACCCGTGCGGAGCCGCCAGCACGCCCTCGGACTTCCTCGACGCGTCGTGCAACAAGAGCGAGCACACGTGTGGTGGCGCTCTCATGTTCCTGAACGACAACCGAGCAGCCAAACCGCCGGGGATGGAGGACTACGCGGTCGAGATCGTCGACGAGCAGGCCTGCATGGAGAAGAATACCGCGACGAACACCACTGACAGGTGCAAGTGCCTGGGCAACCCGACATCCGCAGCGTCGATGGTCAGCAGGAGGATGTGGCCGTGGTCACTCCTGCTGCTGCCGCTGCTCCAACTGATGCTCTTCATATAGACAGCCATCGAGCAAGGTCAACACGAGCAGGTCTGAAAGTAGAGCCTAGATCAAATAGATGTCTCGCTTGCCGTTTATAGGTGGAGAAGCAGGAGAAAGCAAAATGGGGGCCGATCTGGCGGCCTCACGGCCGCAAGACGCTGCCGCCGCCCGCAGCCGCGCGCTCCTTCTCGCTCTCAGTGCGCACCTCCATCGACTCGAAGCCCTCCCGCTCGTCCTTCTTGTAGGTCGCCGGTTTGGTGCCGTACTTGACGAAGTACGTGCCTTCAATCAGCGCGACAAACTCCGGCCAGAGCTTGAGGTGGCCCAGCATGATCTTGGCCGCGGCCGTGAGCGGAACGGAGAGCATCATGCCCACGACCCCCCACAGCAGTCCCCAGGCCGACAGCGACAGGATCACCACGACCGGCGCGATCTCGAGCTTCTTGCCGAACACCTTGGGCTCAATGAAGTTGCCCACGAACCCGTGGAAGCACATGGGCAGCACGATGGCCATGAACTTCTCCATGGGGTTCATGAGCGACGCGGGCGTGATGGCGATGATGCAGATGGGCAGCACGGACGCGATCATGGCGCCGACGTTCGGGATCCAGTTCAGGATGAACGTGAGGATGCCCCATACGATCGCGAGCCCGACGTTAAGCGACACGTACACGATCGTGACGAGCAGCGCGACGAAGAGCGAGAGGAAGCACTTGAGCGTCACGAACCGCTGGATGTCGTGGTCGATCTTGGACCAGACGCCGCCGGCGTCGCTCGCGCGCGTGCGCGTGCACAAGAAGTAGGTCAAGTAGATGATCGTCACGAACATGACCGAGAACAGGTCCATGGTCTCCGTGATGACGACGCGCGCGAGCTTGTCAATGTTGTCGTGCAGCGTCGTCGTGATGTTCATGGGCAGCCCGATCTGGCTCAGCAGCCGCTCCACGCCCTCCACGAGGTGGTTGTAGCCCGACTGGTACGCGTTCACGTCCAGCCCGTGCACCGACAGCACCGTGATGTACCCGAGCAGCCCGAAGAAGACCGACACGATGCTGACCGCGCAGAGCGACGCGAACGCGCGCGAGCAGCCGCGAGACTTGCGCCGCGCGTGCCGCCCGCGCGACGTGCAAATGCACAAGAAGTACCGCGGCGACACGTCAATCATCTCCACGAGCGGGTCCACCAGGTACCTGCGTCCACAGCAACGCCAACCACGTCAGGTAAATCCCCTGCTAGCCGCATACAAGTTACTTTGTCGTATTCCGCCACGTACATGAGGAAGATGGCGAGGAAGAAGGGCACGAGCACGGTCTGGAACCACGAGAGCAGGTAGCAGGATGCCGCGACGCTGAGATCCATCCGTATGTGAGGCGCCCGCCCGCGTTTCTTTACAAAACAGCGAGCCAAACGTACCCGGTGGCGAGCAGCGCGCCCTTGACCTCGAACGCGAGCTGGCGCAGGGGCCTCTCGAGCGCCAGGATCACGTCGTGCGCGACCGAGTGGTAGAAGGACCGCGGCTCGGCGGTCGCGTCCGCACCGGCGTCTCCGTTCGACCCGAAGCCGCCGCCGACCTGGTGCGTAGCGCTGCTGCTGCTGCTGTTGCCGCCGCCGACAAAGTACCCGTCCGAGTACTCCGAGTCGACCGTGATGGTGCTGGAGGTCGGCGAGTCGAGCTGCACGTTCGCAAGCGACGAGGACGCGCTGCGGCGCAGCGTCGCGGGCGGCGCCGGCGGCTGGGGCGAGTCCATCTCCAGCGACGAGTATGTCACGTCCTTCTTGCCGAGCGACAGCTTCATCTTGGGCGCGGGGGTCGACTATGTAGATGGTTTTCCGGATGTGGAGGCAGGCGGTGTAGGGGGTTACGAAATAAGAAAACGGTGTGTAACCTTGATGGGAACCGACCGACAGATGCGAGAGCGGACCAAAACAGTCGGACCAAAAATAGTCCGGACGTAACTGCGACAGGTTCCGTAACCCAGAAGAATCAAGCGCGCCGCTGGTGTTGGGTTCTCGGCCACCGCGCAGCGATGCTTGTAGCTTATGAACGCGTGGGCACGGTTGTTGTGGCGGTTCCAGCGTCGTCGACAGCGAAGTTCTCGCTCTTGGGCGTTTGCCTGAGGAATCACTGGGGGCGTGCGCAGACTGATTACCGGGGCAGACGTGCGACCAGACCAGACCAGGCACAAACACATAACTATTAGGTTACGGGACGTACCTCAAAATCGTAATCGTACCACGGACCGGCCATACCGGTTCTTTATTCAAATACCGGTACCATCGTCGGTACGTCTTCCGTTGTGGATTCTCGCAGGTTGCGGTGGTGAGGGCATGTCTAACGTTGCGCGAAGGTTGCGCGAGCGCCGCCGAGCCTCGACCTCAAAGCCCAACCACGAAAAGGGGGGGGGGAAGGAGACCCGCGAACCTCCGGAAGCAGCAACAAGACCGACCGCAGGAAAGGACCAAGGGAGGAGCAGGAAGCAGCAACATGTCGGCGCTGTCCCCCGTGGTCAAGGCGCAGCTGCGTAACCCCGTGGGCCGCGTGCGCGGCAACGGCATCACGGCCACGGTCTTCGGCGCCTCGGGCTTCCTGGGCCGCTACGTCTGCGCAGAGCTCGGTGCGTCGTCCTTTCCCGCCGAATAAAAAAGGATATGGCGCGGCGTCGGCTCGCTCTCGCTGTACAGTACTCACCTCGTGGTGTGATCAAATCCAACAGGCCAGAAGGGCAACGCGTACATCGCGCCGTTCCGCGGGGACGACATGGAGGTGCGCCACCTCAAGGTGAGCGCGGACCTGGGCAACGTGGCGCTGACGCCGTTCTCGCCGCGCGACCGCGAGTCGATCCGCGCCGCGGTCGAGGGCTCGGACGTGGTGATCAACCTCGTCGGCAAGCACTACCAGACCAAGCACATCCTGCCCTGGTGGATCAACTTCACGTACGACGACGTGCACGTCGAGGTCGCGCGCACGATCGCCGAGGTCGCGGCCGAGGCCAAGGTGCCGCGCCTGATCCACATGTCGTCGATCCTGGCGCAGCCCAACTCGCCATCCGAGTGGGCGGCCTCCAAGTTCCGCGGCGAAATCGCCGTGCGCAAGGCCTTCCCGGACGCGACGATCGTGCGCTCGGGCGTTATGTTTGGCGCCGAGGACCGCCTGCTCGCGTGGATGGGCGACCGCATGGTGCTCGGCGGCGTGCCACTCGTGGACAACGGCGCCGCCGTCGTGCAGCCCGTGGCCGTGCAGGACGTGGCCAAGGGCCTGTACGCCATCTCGCAGGACCCGTCGATCAAGGCTAAGACGTTCGAGTTCGTCGGCGACGAGGAGTACTCGTACAAGGAGCTCGCCGACTTCGTGTTCGACGTGACTAAGCACGAGCCGACGCTCGTGAACCTGCCGCTGCCCGTGGCCAAGGTGATTGGCAAGTTCTGCGAACAGTTCCCGGACCCCAAGTTCACGGCCGACTGGGCCGTGCGCCTCAGCCTCGACCAGCTCAAGACCTCGGACCTGCCTGGCCTGCGCGAGGTGGACGTGGAGCCCACCAAGCTCGAGAAGGAGGCGCCCAACTTCCTCATCAAGTTCAACGCCGGCGGCCACTTCCAGGAGGTCTCGGGCTACCATTAAACCAGCGGAGTGGCGGAGTGTGCTGCAGGCTGGCTCGGACGGCAGGGCGGCCGTGCACTGGGGAGGTTTCCTGTCGCGCAGAGCGTGGACAGGGCGCGATCTCGGGCGTTTGCGGCCGCGGTAACATCAACAAGAGAAATAAAAAGAGCGAAGCGAACGAGCCGCCCCCCCCTGAGCGTTGCATGATGAAGGGCGGGCACAAGTAACAGCGGCGGACAATGCTCATATTGACACCATTGCTGAATGGGCGGGACCACGAGCAGTCCCGTCCACCCAGAGTTGAAATCACTGCCGTCAGTCATGCATGGGGTCGTCGCAACGGAGTGGATCGTACCACAACAGAGCGCGTTGCCAAGCTGATCATATTGACACGCATGCGGTCTCGCTGTGGTTCCATTCCACCACCAGCCCATTCTGGATTTGCGCAATCACCCGTGTTCTCATTGGCGCAAATATTGGTTTGAGCGTATTTCCAACCAATCAGAAGCGAAAATTCAACCACATTTTTATGTTTTTTTTAGAAACGTGCGCATCAAAAGTGGGTAGATCCGATTGCCCCGCCACACTTCAGCTTCCGCCGCCCAAGTGATCGCCGGCGCCGCCCTCGAGCGTCTACAGAGTCAGCGCACCTTCCTCTGCCTGGACACGTCCATCATGCTGGCGCTGGCTCGTCCTCGCGCGCGCGCTACCGCCGCTGCCACTGTCCGCGCGAGTTGCGGAGCGCGCGCGCCTGCGCTCGTGGCGGCAGCGGACCATCTTTTGTCCTCGACTCAGCCAGCGCGCGCGTTCGGCTCGTCGTCGTCGTCCATCGCGTTCGATACATATCCTCTTTCTACTGCCCATTGCATAGTATCCGCGTGCATGTTTTCGGTGTGATGTGCGTGTCGACAACATGGCGGTGGACTCCTTGACTCGTGGCTGCGTCGCTGCCCCCGCTTCGCTCTTGTCGCCAACACACACCGCGTCGTCACCAGTCTGCAGGAGAAAGGTGCGCTCGCCTACGGACTACCATACATTATGTGCTGCTGTGGATGTTGTGTTGGCTGACCGGTTCCGCTGATACTGCTCGCAGGCTTCACGACCGAGCAGGCCGAGGCGATCCTGCAGGTCATGAAGGACGCCATGGCCGAGTCGCTCGACGCCCAGGCCAAAGTGGTACGTCTCGCCAGCCGCTCCAGTTGTTTGCGAGTGGTGCACTAACCGGCGTGTTGCTATCGTCTCCGTGACTGGCGTCGATCTTCGTCGTGGCCCAGCTCGCGACCAAGTCGGAGCACGTGGAGCTCAAGGCGGAGCTCTCCGAGCGCGTGTTCAACTCGACGCTCAAGTTCGGTACGCACTCTGATCAATGCCCCACACATGGACCAGTGTCACGGTAGTGTTAATGCGCTCATGCTTTGGACGACAAGACATTGCGCAGCGGCACTCGCGCGAGCTGCTGGAGCGCGACTTCAACAGCCTCAAGCAGGACATCCGCATGCTCGAGAAGATCGACTTTGACAACGTGCGCATGGAGATCGCGGAGCTCGAGAAGAAGTTCCTGCTGCAGAAGCAGGCCGAGGACGAGACGCTGAACGAGCTGCGACTGTCCATGGAGAAGGTCGAGAAGCGCATGCTGCAGTACGCCGTCGGCTTCGCCGGCACCATCATGGCCGTCGGCACCGCCGTCATGCGCCTCGTCATGTAACAAGCAACTCAACAACCACCAACACGCCTTTCGACCTGTCCAAGCCTGGATTAGCTGCTCGTTTACCTCTTGCCGGCCACTAGAACTCGCTCGTGCGGTTGGTCTTGCCCTGCACGCGCGACGTCGAGTTCGCCAACTTGGACGTGCTCCCGAGGATGCTTCCCAGCACGTCTCCACTGCTACTGCCTCTGCTGCTGCTAGCGACCGGTCGCTTGTGCTCGGTCGATCGCTGCGGACGGCTCGCTCTCGACGTGTACTCGACTCGCCGGTAGTCCGAACTGCCAGCTCCGCCGCTCCGAGCCGCTGGAGCGTTGTTCCCTCCATATCGAGACGGACGATCGTGTTGGGCCGCCGCTTGGAATTTGCTGGACGGCGCGGCCGTCGACAGCGGCGGCTTGGTGCCGGTCGCGCTTAGCGGGCGCTTGCCGAGTGCGTGCTTGAGCCATGGCGGACCGCCGTCGTTAGGTTCATTGCTGACCCGCGGCTTCGGCTTGGCCGTGGGCGGCGCCGGCTCGTTCTCCATGCAAAACTCCTTGGCGGAGATAGATGGCAGCGCCGCGCTCGTCAGCACAGTGACCGAGTTGGCGCTCTTCTGGGCTCTGCCCTCGCTCCGATCTCGGTCGCGTCGACTTTGACTGTCGCTTCGGGACGGGCCGTACCTGCCGCTACTGCTGCGTCGGTCCCAGCCTTGCGACTCGCGCGGCCCGGACTCGCCATTGATGCCACTGTCGCCGTATCTGTCGTAGTCACCGTTGCTAGCTGGCCGGCGCGAATCGCGACCACGCGATCGACTGCGATCTCTTCCTTGGTCACTGCTGCGCTCGTATCGATTGCGGTAGTCTCCGTGAGAGGAGCTGCGGTCGTCTCGTGATGCGGACGAGCGTGCGGATTGAGGACGCTCACCATTCCGAGATGAAACGCGGCCATCCCTTCCATCACCGCGGTCCGACTCGCGCGAGTCGGTGCGCGCAAGTTTACGGCGTCGATCTGCCGAAACTTCGCGGTCCGCCGATCGCTTCGGTCGCTGCTGCGGAGACTCCTTGGCGTCGGCCGGACGGTCCGACGAAGGCTCAACCATTGCGTTTTTCGACTCGATCCGGTCCGCCGAGCTCTCTGGGCGGGTTGACACGTTGGTGGGGCTCGTGGTTGTGGCGGTCGAGACAGTCGACGCGCTGCCAGTCGGTGACAGCGAGTTGTCGCGCTTCCGCTTCTCAGACGCAGGGTTATCATCCGCTGTTTCGCGCTTAACGGCACCATCAGTCCCCGTTGTCATTAAGCCGACCGCCTTTTCATCCTTCATCGGCACCTCTGCCTTGTCAGCGACCACTTGACCGCGATCGCTAGCAGCGGTCTCACCGACGCGCTTTTCAGTAGCAGAGCCTTCGCTGCTCCCTGCACCGTTCGCACTGCTGCTGCTCGTTCCGTTCGCCTTGCGCGCGGCCTTTTCGTGCATCTCCCGGTAGTGCTCCGCCAGTTCTTTGCCACGGTCGCTGCTCTCGAGTTGCTTGACCACGTCAGGGAACGCGGCGCCGTTCGTGTCGATCACGAGCTTCCGTTCGCGCGCGCTTCGGACCAGCGCATGCCATGTTTCGTCGCGTACAAGGGTGCGCACGTCGCCGACGACGAAGAGGCAGAAGCGCGCGCGCGTGATGGCGACGTTCAGACGCCGAATGTCGCGCAGGAAACCAATGCCGCCGCGCTGCGAGGATCGAACGCACGAGAAGATGATCACGTCCTTTTCGCGGCCCTGGAACCCGTCGACCGTGTTGACCTCGACCGACAGCGTCGACGAGAACGGCGAGGACGACCGCGCGAGCTCGCGGCGGATCGCGTTCACTTGCTCGCGGTACGGCGACACAAAGCCGACCGACCACTTGTGCATGCGCACGTCAGCGCACAGGCTGAACATGGTCTCGCACAGCTGCACGCAGAACTGCGCCTCGCCGCGGTTCCACTTGGAGCCGTTCACTTCCTCCTCGCGCGAGTTGGGCAAATCGTACAGCAAGAACGGCTGGAAGCACGTCGATGCGTACACGCGTGAACACGTGCGCTGCACGCGCTCCATGACGCTCGGCCCGTCCGTGAGCAGCCCGTTGTAGAAGCGTTTGGACGGGAACTCGCGCAGGAACGGGTGCATTCGGTACTGCACGCGCAGCATCGACGGAGCGACTCCGCTGTCCGCGATGCGCTCGAACAGCGACCGATCGTACCGAGCGCGGGCAGCAACGACACTTTTAACCGTTGCGGGGAGCTGTTTCGGGTCGCCTACCAGCACGACGCGAGCAACGCGCTCGCGCAGGGGCACCAACGTGCTGAGCTCTACCGCCTGAGCTGCTTCGTCGATGATCAGCGCGTCGAACCCGCGCTTGAGCGAGTTGAACGGTCCGCTTCCAGCCTTCGACAGCGTACACGCGATAATGCTGGCACGGGAGAGCACCGCCTCCGTTAGTTTGGTTTTGAGCGCAAACACTTCGTCGCGCAGACGCCGAACCTTGCCGGATACACTCGTGAGCTCCGCATGCATTTTCGCAAGGGCCTTGCGGTTGGGCCGTCCCCCTTCGCTCCCGCCGGCAGCAGCAGCCTCGCTCTGCTCCTTTACGTTCTGGTGGAACTCACGGATCGACGCGCGCAGTTTCCGCTGGTTGTCCTGCAGCGAGCGCAGCTGGATGTTCTTAGGGTGGATATCCATCTCGCGCTTGACGATGTTGGGCAGCGATACTGCTGCAACGCTATCTGGCGCGTCAACGCCTGGATTTCCGAGCCGAACGATCGACAGCCAGTCGCAGTTGGAGGCTTCGGCGTGCACGCTCGGCGCGCGGACCTTGACAGCTGAGCCCGTGGCGTCCAGCAGTCCATCGGTTACGATACGCAGGACCAACTCGTTGACGGCGCCGTTCGATGGCGCACACAGCAGCAAGTGGTTCGTGCGGTGCGCCTGCTGTCGTCCCAGCGCATTGGAGACGACACGTCGCCGCACGACAAGGTTCGACGCTGCCGGACGCGAAGAAGTTGATGAGATCTTCTGTTCGAGGCGACTTCGCACAGACGACGCGTTCTTCAGGCTCTGGATCGTCGTCCGCTTGGCTGATGATGCCGGAGCGTCAGTGCGACGCAAGATGCTGCCCGCCGACGAAGACGACGACGACATGTTCCCAAGCGAGAATGCCGGGGCGGAGTCGCTGGAGATGGACGCAGCACTTCCCGGTCGTGGCGGCGCTGTTGTCTTGGCGTTTGGTGAATCGTTGTCGACTGCTGCTTTCGATTTGACGCCTGAACTACCGAGAGACGGCATCAGCGCCGACGCTGGCGGTCGAAGCGCGAGGAACCCGCTGAGCAGCGCCATAATCGTCTTGGTCTTGCCCGTACCAGGCGGACCCTGCAGCAGGCTCACGCCGACGCCGTAATTGTTGAGCACGTTGTGGATGGACTGCAGCTGCGACTGGTTGTACTGCGAGCGGACGGCTTGCCAGAGCTCAGGAGCCAGGAAACGTGGCGCGCGTTCAAGCGCGTCAGTCTGGTCGATCAGCGCCGTCCACTTGTCCTTGAGCGCATTCGCGCGCTGGCGCACCTGCTCGTCCCCGTGCTTCCGCAGCTTGTTCACCATCTTCCCGATGCTCGTCGACTATTGGGGCAGAGATAACGTGGTTAGTGACAGAAGAGCTTCTCATACAAAGCAAATATGCACAACGGCGTACGCGTAGGTCGGTGAGAGTGACCTCGAGCTTGTCGAGCCGCTTCAGCAACTTGAGGATCTTCTTGACGACGTCAGGTTGGTCGGAGCCGCTGGAGCGAAGCATGTCGAGCGCCTCGGCCATTGCGATAATATCCGTCTGGGTCGACTTGTGCACGTTCGGTGTGAGAATAGTGGATCGCAGGTGTTCGGGCAGCAAATCGACCGAGCGCAGCGCTATGTACTCGCGCGCTGACGTCACCACATTGCTTGCGGGCTGCACGCGCCACTCGGACTCGGCCATCGCACTGGCGCTGAGCGCCTCAACCTCAAACGACGCCACGCGATCGCTCGTAGCGCTGTCGAGCTCACCGTCGTTCAGGAACAGCACGCGGACGATGTCTTCTTCTTCCGCCGTCGCGCCGCCACCATCTCGCTTGCCGCCCGTGGTCGTTGTACGTCTTTTGCCCTTTTCCGTCTCGCTGATCATGATGACGCCGACAAACTCGCGGTTGCCCAAGAAGCCTGCCTCTGACGAACTGTTCCCGTTGCCTCTGCCGGCAGAGCTGTTGGAGCGGTTCGTGGCGGCGCGGAGTAGCACAATGTCGCCATTCCGGAACAGCTTGTCGGTTGTAGGATTCATCGGCCCACGGAAGCGGTTCGAGTCGAACTTGGTGTTCATGCTGGTGCGCGTTCCCTCGTCGACCTGCACCAGACTGAAACTGAGGCAGCGCATCCCCTCGCGGGGTTTCTCCGATTCGTACCGCATCAGGTGGCCGCCACTGTGGCGGCACGACCGTAGACCTTCCTGCACGTCGTTGTTACACTCTTCGAGCAGCAGAGGGAGGAACGCGTTCACGTATTCGACGCTCTTGCCGAACGTTAGTGCGGGCGCCACCAACTCGCGATTTGATGACGACTGGTCGCGCTCGTACTCATGCGTCAACAGCGCTGGCATGCACAACTGTAGCAGCTGCCGGTAGAACGGGAGCAGCGAGCAAACAGAGATGGGCTTCTGGGTCGACTTGATTCGGTGGAAGAGCGCAGCATACCGAAGGTTTGGCTCCTCCTCCTCTTCCTCTTCGTCCTCCTCGTTCTCATCATCTTCAGGCTTCGCACCCCGCCGGTCGGTTGCACTCAGCAGTGCACGACGATCTGCTCCTGGGTGTGCCTTCGACATACCCTTCATCACTTTAGCCATGCTAAATGCTGCCTTCGAGCCGCTTGATCCCACTCGGCTGCCAGCGCGCGAGCCATTCTGCGACGGCGGCGCGAACTCTTCTTCATCGTAGAAACTGTGACTCTTGCGTGCAGTAGCTTCGTTTGACACGCTGGTCACTCCCGTGAGATCCACCGTCGCCGCCCGAGCTTGTGCGCGAGCTGCAGCCTTAGCGCTCATTGGCCGAGATGATGACGACGAGGACGATGCAGAAGCGGAAGCTCGTGCAAATGATGACGAAGCGGAAGCGCCGGTGAAGAAGTCGTCGTACATCGAAGACGCGATCGACTTCACTCTCCCGCCGGTATGGTCGCGCGAAGGCTGCAGCGTGAGCGCCCTTGGTTCCTCCACGCGCTTGCCGAAGAAACTCGAGGACTTTTCGAGTTGGCGCAGCTTCTTGACCACGCGCGGCATGGTGGCTGCCCGATCGGAGTCAATGACGGCCATGCTTGATTGCGCGCTCTCGATCAAGCGCAGCGTCGTCTCGTCCAGCGCTGTAGTTCGCTTCGCGACGAAATGCTCCAGCACCACCGTCAGTAGCTGCGCTGCCCTTGTCTTCTCAGATGGCGACCCCGTTTGTTTCAGGCACATAACCAGCGGCGCCACGATGCCTGACGCACGCTTTGACAACGAGTGCGGGTCCTGTTCGAGCCGATTCGCCCAGAACTTCCAGAACGAAACGCCGAACTCCAGACACCGGATCCGCGTGCCCTCATCGACGACGAACGACGGGATCGACACTGCAGTAGTATCGACGGCCTCCGGTTTGGTGTTGTAGAGACCCGAAAACATGGCGATCAAGAAGTCGTTCACCAAGATGGGCACGCGCTGCATACTTGCCGCCATTGCATCGGGTGAAGAGGACGACGCTCCCTTCTCGATCGCTTTCTGCACATCGTTGCCGAGCAGTTCAAACACCTTGGACCAGCTAAACACGACCTTCTTCAGGATCGGCGCCGACACTGGCAGTGCGAAGTCGTACAGGCGAAGCGTCTGTAGCAGCGACAAGACCCCGCGCAAGAAAGCCTCCGTGTTGCGATGCGCCGAGATAAGAAACGCCTCCAGAGGTGACGGCATCTTGTCCGGCGGGGCATCCTTGCTGGCCACTAGGTGGCCCAGCAGCCTGTGCGTTTGCGCATGACAGATACCAGAGTATGAAATACCTGGTGAGTATTCGGATCTGGTTGCAGCGCAAACAGCAGCAACATCTTACCTTTTCATAGGCTTGTCCACATTCTCCGTGGGGCTCAGCAAGCATATGCTAATATGCTGCGCGACGACGGGGAACCGCAGCGGGTTGACCAGGCCCTTGACAAACACTTCCTCGTACAGGCGCATGAAGTAGCCGAGGACGTGGGCCTCTAAGCTCGACAGCACTGGGGCGAACGCGCGCACTTCTGGCGAAGGCGATGGCTGCGCAGCGACGCTGTTGAGAAGCTCCGCAACACCGCCGATCGACTCGAAGAGCGCGCCGTGCACCGTCACTGGGATATTAGCAACTTGCCCAAACGCGCACAGCTTCTCCAATAGGATTGTGACGATCGGCTTGCCGCTCGTAATGTTGCGAATCGTTCCCTCCTTCGCATCTCCACTCGTAATGCACGAATAGAGCGCGTCGCGAGCCAGTTGGAGGTGCTTCCGCAGGATCGTCGAGCACGTCAGCGCAGCGTGGTCAACAAGCGCCGTATTGTCATTCTTCGTCGTCACCACTCCGAACAAATGGATCATCCAGAGCGCCTCCAATTCGCGATTACCAGCGGCGTCAGCGCCACACGGCCACCAAAAGGCACTCTCGGACACCGAGTAGTCAACCGAGCTGGACTCGGGCAGTGCGCCATCGTCTCTCAGTAAGGTACTGGCTTCTTTCTCGCTCGATGATCGAGCTTGGCGATGATCGTAACAGTCACCAACGATCGTCATCATCGCGCGTGACGCGGCAATGAAAAGAACCGACGAGCCGAACGCAGCTGGACGGTGATCCGGGTGGATCAAGAACTTGATGAGTTGGTCTCGCGTCTCTAAGTAGAACTGCAGCTTCTTTTGGTCCAGCTATAATCATGAAGTACGAGCATATGTTAGCATCGGTGTTTGGGAGCACCAACAGCAATGAATCAACAGGTCATATGAACACGCACATGTTCGCGTGATGCCTGCGGCGGTCGCATGGCTGCTAGTAGCGGTGGAAGCAGCTCGATCATGTGTTTGGGGACGACAACTTGCCATGACGCCAGCTTGCAGTGATCAAGGATCAGGGCCAACACCACCCGAGGCGAGTGTACTGTGTGCTTCCAGAATCGGTGGCCGAGACACCGAAGCAGGACTTTGTAGCACCTGCAGATCTACATCGAAAGCAGTAAAGCCACACAAGCGTACCAGTAGAGCGTCATTAACTTGGTCATGCTCACATAATCGCCAAGTGACCCGGCAAGAGTTGACCATACCACGACGAGGTAGGGTGCCTTCGTGGTGGCGGGCTCGGCTTCGTCGAGGTTATTGAAGACCAGGTCTGGTAAATTGTCGAATGCCTCCAGCATCGTCTCGAGACTGTTCTCATCCATTTGCTGCGGGCGTGAAATTCAACAATACCAATCGACTCAGAAAACGAAGAGCTCGCGAGCAAGTCAAAGGGCGGCGTAGTTACCTGCATGACGGTATCCAGAGCAGCCCACAGAATCTGGCTAGTCGGTGTCTTGGCGCAGTTGTTTTCGTCCAAGTACTACGACAATGGAAACGAATGGTCAGATGTTTGCAGGAGCCTCGAGGCAGCACGGAGGGCACCAAAAACTCCAAGTGTACATCGTCACTTACGATTTCAAGTCCTTCCGTGGAAGGGAGCCCAAGCGACAGAACGGGCGTGTTGAACGACGCGCTTTCCAAGACGTACATCCACTCGTCGAGCACAGACATAAAGTATTTGTCGTGGCCAGACTCGCCCGTCAGCTCGATTCTGCCAATGTACTTGACAACGCTCGTCGCCCACGCTCTGTCAATTGCAGTCAGCAGAAGGGTTACCCGATTGGAAAAAGGCCATAGATATATGTCAGCGCTAGTGCTCAACAGAAGACAATGGCAGCACAGACCAGTGGGCATACCTGACGCCTGGGTCGGGTGATACCAAAAGGTGGTAGAGGCCACTGCATCCACGAAGCAGATCCAAGTTCAACGTGCCAAAAGCACTTGCTAGCGGCGTCGACACCCACTGCACAGGTGTGAGCACGAACGCGCAACGGTGCACCGTGTCGGTAAGTCAAGTACCGGAGAATGATCAGCAGGCGGTATCAACGAACCTTGGAGAACACGCGCAGCACGCGGAAGTCCGAGAGCAGCCGCCGCTGGCCCAGCACCTCGTACAGCGTCACTGATATCCTCTCGGCGAGCACGCGGTCGTCGGCCGCGATGCCCGTGGGCCGCAGCGCGAAGACGCGATGGATGCGCTCGGCGTCCAGCTCTGCCAGTTGGTGGAAGAAGGCCTTGATCGAGTCCAGCGTGAACTCGTACTCGAGATCAATGCGCACGCCCGAAAGTGATGCGTGGTAGATGTCCACACTGCGCAGTCACATAGGTGTCGACACGGTCAGTATCAGTAGACGAGACCGCTCGCTTCAACATGGAAAAGGCAGCGCAGCTTACCACTTGGTGCACGTGGCGAGCTGTTGCGCCATCTGCGCGTAGAAGTGGCGCACGCTCTCTGTGGCCGGGTGCAGCTCGAGGATGCGCATCATAAAGGTCATGAGCGCCGGGTACGTGCACCACCAGTGGCGCCCCGAGAAGCCCGCCGTGAGGAAGGTGCCCACGTCATTGTAGAGCCTCTTCTTGAGGTCTCCAGACGCTCCACTGCGACCCTCCACTGCCAGCTCGCTGGCCTGCGCGATCTTCTCCTCCAGCGCGCGTGCCTGCACCTCCGCCGCGCTCGCCCACATCGCGCGCGGTGCGTCCTTATACTTCCGGCGGGCGGCGCCTTTCCCGAGCTTTGGTTGCCTCAAGCGCGAATTTGGCGCGCCGAATAAATGCCGTTGTGCAAGTCCCGCGCTATTTTCAGCCCGATTTCCCACGAATCAAGAGCATCATTTTGAATTTTCACCCAATCACAGCCATTATTGTGATGCAGAACGGTTTTAGCCAATCACCGAATAGACCTGTATAATAGAATATTGGTTTCAGCAATGTTAAAATATGAACTAGGGTAGGTTATTTGTTAAATCAGGATGTGCGGAGGAGGAGCTCGTGAACGTGGGGATGTGACAAGCCGATGTGTTTCGCGCCAACTGGCGGCGGTCCAAGCACCAGATCAGCTGCGTCACCCTTGTGTGCGTCATTCCTTACACCCCCTACGCGTCGCAAGTGCCAGTAGCGAGTCGATGGGGGGGAGCAGGAAGCCGCTGGCGTTCGCGCTGTTGACGGTGTCGCCGTGCGCCGTGGCCGCGCTGAGCCGCCTCGCGCTCGGCACGAGCTGGCCCGTGGCTGTGGGCCTCGGCTTCCTCTCGAGCTACGCGTTCTGCGATGCGTGGTACTTCTTGCGCATGGCGTGGCTCACGGCAACGGTGGCCGTGTGCGCGGAGCCGCCGCGCCACGATCTGTTCGCGGTCAGCGCGCTGCCCGGCCGCATCTTGCTGGCTGACATTGACCGCAACGGCCACTGCAACAACGCGCGCTTCCTTCGCGAGTGTGGCTTTGGGCGCCGCGACCTGTGGCAGGTACCTATCCGGCTGTGAATCGGGTGCTTGGGCGTTGTACTATGATGTCTGACGGGTGTCGTGCGCATCTGTCTCGACCTCCAGCGCAACGGAGTGTGGAAGATCCTGACGGCGGCCCGCGGGAACCTCGTCGTCGGCGCGCAGACCGTTCGGTACCGCCGGGAGCTGTCATTCGGCGAGGCGTACACGCTCGAGACGCGCGTGCTGTGCTGGGACGACCGTGCGTTCTACGTCGAGCACCGCTTCTGCACGCGCACCGCCACGAGCGGCAAGTTCGTGAACGCGATCGTACTCGTCAAGAACACGGTGCTCGGCCCGCTCAAGCCCGCGCAGCTCGTCGAGAAGCTGCCCGGCGTGAATTCGAGCCCCGACATGCCAGAGGACGTGGCCGCATGGATCAAGAGCAATGATCTGTCAAGCAAGGCGCTCCGAGCCGAGGTTGCGGCTTAAACAGCGCTAAAACGGAAATGCAAGGCGGTGGCAGATAATGGAAAGCCACGATCGCTTGTGCTCTGTGCGTCGCGTAGGAGCTGGCGGCACTGCAGAAGGTACTGTAGATGAGGAGAGGAGAAAAGAAACTCCTGGCTGGTATTCTGGTGTTTTATCCCTAATAAATATCGCTTTTTCATGCGTGAAGATCCCGGTACGCGACGAGGCGCTCTACTGTCTGCCCGCCCACGTTGTATCCTCGCTGGGCGCGGGTGCTGTGCGGTGTGTCTGTGTCTGGTCGGTGCGTCTGCGCGTGAGTTCTTTGCCGATAAGGCGCGCGTCTCCCCGTCCGCGCGCCCCACGGGTCGGCCACGATATTTACTCGTCGTCCTCGTCGTCCTCGCACTCGTCCTCCTCGGAGATCGAGTTGAGGCCTTCGTCACTCTTGCTCGACGGTGACGTCGCCATCTCAGCGATGATGTTGGTGAACGAGCGCCTCGACATGGACAGCTCCTGCAAAGTATTGATTGGGCACAAAACAGCGCGCAAACGCGTGAGATGAGGCCGGTCCGGACGCCCAAAGACGCTACACAGACGCAATGCGCACCTCGAGGATCAGCTGCGCCATCTCGTCGTCCTCGCCGAACGACACGAACGAGCGGAGCATGTTGAACGGGGCGGCACTGGTGGAGTCCATTGCGGCGGATCGAGTGCAGTGAAGTACTGTAGGTGGGCAGGCACGGGCCGAGAGACTCCGACGGGTAGAAGGCGCAATCGAGAATGACCGCAACGCTCCGGAGCAAGTGGGCGGATGGAAAAGACAGGAAAAAACGACTCGACGAGCGCCTTTGGGACACTCGAACGGGTACCGGGTGTGATCGCGCCGATACATATCTACTGAAGCATAGGGTTATGCTGGGTACGCAACGGGTTACACAATGTGGGATTACGCCCAATGAGCTTGATTTTTGCGGTATTTTAGCCAATCATCGGCGAGGACGAGGATGTTCTTCAAGGGGAAGGTGCTGGAGAAATGACATCATTCGTCATGCGCGGCGCCAAGAGACCGACGTCATGCGGTGACGCGGCCTAAATATAGAATTCTGGGGGTCTTGAAGTTTGGGCCGCGCCAACAAAAAACGACCCGACCCAACCGACTTTATTTTAGACGTCGATAGGGGGAATACAAACGCCAAGACACTTTGCGGATCCCATCGCCACTTGGACCACGATGAGCGTTTCAAGGGCAACCATGTCGTCGCGCTTGCAACTGCGCAGGCACTCGATGCAATCAGCCGACAATAGGTGTACCTGTTGAACCGGCGGCGGGCCATTGCGACGACGGCGGTCCCGCGTGAAGAGGCGGCCGCCCCATCACAGGGCTGATTTGTAGAGGGCCATTCTAACCTGCGAAATTTTATGGAATGTATCCTGGCGCGGTTAGGGGTATTCATTACCCATGATGCGCGCGCGTGGGCAGATCTTGGGCGGGTGCTTGGTGATCTCAACGAGTGACGGGCGCGCCAGCCAACGGATGCAACTGGGTCGCCACAGCTTTACCTAACGCGAGGTTACACTGTGGAGGGTACGCGGCCATTGATTTTGGTGCAATCGCATGGAATGCAAGGCGCGAGAATCTGGTGGTGGCTTCCGCTTGCACGCGCGTGCTGAACATTCTTTTGTATCGACGCGAGACGCTCTGTGGTGGACGTGGGGTCACGTGCGCTGCGTCTGTCGACAGAGAAAGACCGAGAAGGCACGACGTCATCGATGAAGGGTACCGTAGAGGAGAGCGAGCCTCGCTGCGAGGGGCTGGGCACGCACGCGCCCTCGCCCAGCAGCCGCCGGACCAGCATCGTCACCCTTCTGCGTCACACCGGCCCTGTGAGGACTACTGTAATGGCTGGCTGGCTGGAGCTCAGCGGACGAGCGATGAGTCTCGCTCAGCTGGCCTTGTTCTTCTCTGCGCCTCGCTTCTCATCACCTGCTAGAGCTGGGAAGCAAAAACTAATTTCTCTAGGCGTTTCGTCGAGAAGGTGTGTGCAAGATCGGCAAAATCGATTTTGATTTTGCAGGCAAACCGTTCCGCCGCCTGACGCAGCGATGACGTCGTCGCCACGTCCAATTATGAATTTGAATGACACTATTGTGCGATTGAAACTCAATTATTGGCTGGACGGCGAAGTGTTGTTGCACTGGGCGCTAATCACGTCCAACCGTCTCAACCACGTTGATTGCAATTGCTTCCGAGCGTTATGGTGGCATTGACACTCTGGTTACAGCACAAATGTACAGTAGACAATGCAGGCGCGCACTCTGATAGTTCGAAGGTACTCCGGAGTGCGTTTGCTACCGTTCTCCGCCCCCGCAGCATCCGACTGGGACGATACAGGGATACCGCTTCTCAAACGGGGGTCTTGATCTCGGAGAACTGGGGCGAGCGCTCCATGGTCCGCTTGCTCTTGCCATTGAAGAGCTCCTCGATGTCCTCGAGCAAGATGCCCTTTGTCTCCGGGCACAGATAGTACACGAACACCCCGCCGATGATGCACGTGGCGCAGAAGAGGAAAAAGACGCCGTTGATGTTGAGCTCGGGGTACAGCTGGACGACCCAGGTCATGATGACGCCCATGAGCCAGTTGGCCATGGTCGACAACGACACCGCGGTCGCGCGGATGTTGAGTGGGAAGATCTCGGCCGGGTAGATCCAGCACACGGGGCCCCAGGCGATGGCGAAGTTGAAGATGAAGAAGCACGAGCCGATGATGATGATGACGCCCGCTGCCTCGGAGCATCCGGCGTCCTCGGTGTTGCCGCTGCAGCCCGCGGAGAACGTGATGCCCGCGATCAAGTGGCCGATCGTCATGCCCGTGGACCCGAGCAGCAGCAGGTTGCGCCGCCCGTACGTGTCGACCCAGCGCATGCCCGGGATGGTGCTCACGAAGAACACGATCGAGAGAATGAGCACCGCCAGCACGCCGTTACCGATCACGTCCTTGAAGATGAGGCCGCCGTAGCTCAGGATTGGGTTGATGCCCGTGCATTGCTGCAGCACCTGCAGCAGCATGGCGATGATGACGCGCTTGCGCACCGACGGCTCGAGCAGCTCGCGGTACCCGGCGGATTCTCCTTCCAGCTCGATCTGGTCGCCGATGGCTTGCAGCTCGCGGCTCACGTGGTCTGTCTGTCGGAGCCTCTTGAGCGTGGACTCGGCCGCGTCCTTGCCCTTGTGGAGGTACGTCCAGCGCGGGGACTCGGGCACGAAGAAGATGCCGAGCATAACAATGATAGGCGCGGCCATGGCCACTCCGTTCGTGATCCGCCAGCCGTGTCTGTCGTTGACGATGATCTGGTTCACAATATTGGCGAGAAGTAGACCGGTGACGACGGTCATCTGCATGAAGCCCGAGAGGAAGCCTCGCAACTCCTTGGGCGCCATCTCGGCGCCAAAGAGCGGCAGCGAGAAGGACGAGTTGCCCACGCCCATGCCCTGGATGATGCGCGCGACTAGCACCATGCTGTGGTGCTGGCTCGGGCAGAAGCAGACCCACGACGTGCCGGCGCAGAAGAGCACGCCGGCCTGGAAGATGGTGTAGCGGCGGCCGAGCTTGTCGGCGACCCAGCCACCGGCGAGCGCGCCGATCATGCTGCCAAAGTTGTACGTCGCGTTGTACCACGTCGTGAAGGTGATCCAGCGGGACGGCAGGTCCGACGTCGAGCGCGTGCAGTCCGTGTACGTCATGTTGTCCCAGCCGACGCAGAAGTCGTCCAGGAACGAGTCCATGACGAGCACGCCGCCCGTGACGCCCTGGTCATAGCCGAAGAAGAGCCCGCCGAGCGACGCGAAGATGCACACGATGATGGCGTACGTGCGCTTGCCCTCCGTCGGGGCGTCGTCCGCTCCCACGGCGTCATTCGTGGCGACCACGAACGCTCCCGCCATTGTCGAGTCGAAGCGGCAGCGGAGTTTGGTGGCGGTGGAGGGAGAAGTGTGGGGTGGCGCGTCGGTGGTAGCCGGCAAATTGAGGAGTGGGCTCAAACGCGAGCGGTCGGGAGTGGGAAGCGAGCGGACAACCCGCTAGCAGCTTCAGACTAGTGGGGACAAGCCCCGCATTCGGTTGCAACTGCTACACGTCAAGGAGGCGGCAGCGTTCGACGGGATCTAGCGGTTTATGCTCATAATCAAGGCCGACGAGAAGACGAGCGAATTGAAGATGGAACTCGCGAGCGAAGCCGAATAGCGTGCTGTACTGTACACTGTATTGCGCTCGCAATGGCGTCGAGCCTGCGCGCGTTCGCATCGGCGGTGCTGCAGCCACTCAAACAGACAACGCTTTTGCCCAGAGTACTGTACCCACATACTTCGAAGTACCGTACACTGTACGACATCGAATGATTTCGCTCTCGCCAACGCTCAGGCGCCTCAATTCGTAAAGACTGATGCGGTTTGGCCGCCTACAATACTGTGCCAGTCGTCCGGATGCACCGCGCGGAAACTTCAATTTCCGTCATTTGATGACTTTTCGCCGAGAGTTGCCGCCGCTTGCGACCGCTGAAGCTGCGCGCGACACAAAATGGGATACGCATTTAGCGAGCGACTGCACCCAACCTGCCGGCCATTGCCGCAGTCCATCGGAGACTTGTGCGCCGAATGAGTTGCTGAGAAGCGGCAACTACGGCCAAATGTTGACGAACCTTTGATCCGTATTATGTGAGCACCGATGCCCTTGTACACTGTACAGTTCTACGCCAACCCAGATATTGCGGGCCAGCGTATGTGCTGGTCGAGTCAGGCTTGACGCCTCCGCGGGAACCACCATGAAATGCTTGCGCGGATCTTCAACCTTCGCTGTACAGTAGTGTTGCAAGCGGAACCTGCTCGTACTGTTGCTACACCGTGTGAAGGCGGCGTTTTACATGTATCTGGGTCGAACTATTAGTGCTGCAGAGCGACATTTTCTACAGTAGTTCGACGACGTGTGTTCGTTCATGCTGTCTCGTTCAACACCACCGAGTCGGCCGACAGGAGCTCGGTTCAAGCCAAGCCCGCAACGGCGGTGCAACTGCTGTAATGTTATCAAGTTGCGGTGCAGTAATAACGTGTATTTACAGCGCCCGAGCACAAGGAGGCTGCTGTGGCACAGCCTGTGCACGCTGCAACTGGCTTTGGCCTCGCGGGTGGGATGCTCCACTGCACCAACAGTGCTCTCATTGACAGCCTTGTTGATGTCGAGAATTCGCCCTTCTACAATGGCCAGTCCCTTTTGTCCGGTTGGTCTAAACACTCTGCGTTAATAAGCCTCAAGGCTTCGCCCAGCTCCTTCTTGTTCACAAATGCTGCGCAACCTCATCGATCCTTGCGGTACCCATCGCAATGGTGCAGCCGCGCCCATTCGCTCGCTTTGCTGAAAGCGCTCGGAGTGGGATGCCATCATTTGATCGTAATTGAACCAGAGCTCGACCGCTTTTACAACGCACCGTGCCGAGTACAGTACTGTATTACTGAAGCACACTGGTACAGCGCCGTAGGAGCGACGATGACTGCGCGCATGCAACTGACAGACACGTGCGACGTCGACACTCCGGTGTCAGGGGTTCTCGTACGCCTGCCACAGCCTCTCTCGCAACGATTGGTGGCGTGTTACTGTACATGTATGTGCAGTACACTGGGGTGCACTCTGTTGAACCGGAGAGCTCCTCCCAGTTCGGTGTTGTCAAGTAACGCTTGGGTGTCACGCGCCATGGCTCCTCACCTTGGCTACACTCGCTCGCTCTTGCTACGGTACGGTATGAGATACTGGACGTAGTTTACTTCGAAGGAGCTCGTTCTGCACGTTCAAGCCGAACCTACACCGGTGTGCAATGACCTAGGTCCTAGTCGAATTGCGGTACTGTACAGTACATCATCGACCCTTTCGGCACCCATCGCAAAGTTGCAACCACGCCCATTCGTTTGAAAGCGCTCGCAGTGGGATGCCATCATTTGACCGTAAGTGCCCCACAGCTCGACCTATTGTACTGTACAGTACAGTGCCATGGTACATCGACGCATTTTTTGCGGCGCCGGGTGATTACTTCCTTGCCGCTGACTCGTTGATTATCACCGCACCTTGCCGAGCTGTCTGCAAGCAGCTTGAGCAATGCGATGGATCCGCGCCGGGAATCCAGGGTGCCTAGCTGGAGTGTACCTGTACAGAACAGAATCGGTAATGGCTACAGTTTGCTCGTGTCCTTATACTACTTGCGCTTGCAGTATTTCTCATCAACATGTACCGTGAATCAGTTTTGAGAGGGTTACCCTGCCCTTTCCGTCGCCGATTCCACTGGTCCCATGCGAAAGGCTGCACTCCATAGTGAACACCATATACAACCAAGGGCAACAGGTTGCTGGCGCAAAATGGAGCGGTCGGAGCGCGACATCCCGTTGGAGGAGCGGCTCCGCCTGAAGCGCAGCGGCTTCGCCACGCACGACGAAGGAGGCGGAGTGGCCGCGGCGGACGCGCCGGCGGGCAAGCGTGCGCGCTCTGCGGCCGGAGAGAAGCGGCACAAGCCCCGGGAGGAAGTGGCGCACCGCGCCAACAAGAACCGACCGCTCGAGCTCACGTCTAAGCGCGCGGTTGGGCGCTTCCGGCAGGCGATCGAGGTCAAGAAGCGCAAGTCGGTGGACCCGCGCTTCGAGTCCGTCAGCGGCCGCCTCAATGAGGACCTGTTCGCCAAGTCGTACGCCTTTGTCGACGACTACAAGGCGCGTTTCTTCATGTTTGGGGAATGGCATGCTCCACCTGCAAGCTGTATTGACGTCGAGTGTGTTGTTTGTACTACTCCAACATCAACAGCAAGCTGAGCTGGAGGAGCTCAAGAAGCAGCTGAAGAAATCCAAGAGCAAGACCCGGAAGGAGGCGATCAAGGTGCGGACGCCGCTGCAAGGAGAGGACTGTTGCCGCCTAAAGCTGACACAGTTGCATGTGTTGCTGACTTTCTTGCCCACTGCAGCACGAGATCAACCTGCGCTCGCAGGAGCTGGTGGAGAAGAAGAAGCAGGACAAGATCAAGAGCGCGCTCTCCAAGCGCAAGCGCGAGGAGCGCGATGCCGTCGCGAGCGGCAAGAACCCGTTCTACCTCAAGGTCGGGCGTGTTGCCTCTGCCCCATTGCTCGTGGTGTTGCTAGGCGCCCATGCTAACTGCTTTTGCCGCTTGGAATGCCTGCTTTTGCTCTAATACAGCGCAAGGACAAGAAGACGGTGGAGCTGCAGGCCAAGTTCCAGGACCTGCAGGAGTCGGGCCGGCTGTCCAAGTTCATGGCCAAGAAGCGCAAGAAGAACGCGAGCAAGGACCACCGCTGGCTGCCCACGCAGCGGAAAGAGTGATCGACGCGCGGGTACGCACGCAGTGGGTCCCACTGATGCCCCTGTATTATTTCCTCTTGTCCCTCACTCCCTCTGGCGCACAACGGCAAATAGAGTGCATGTTTTCGACGACGCGAGGCGCTGCTTATCGTCTCTTGACCGTTTGATACAGGCTGCTGTCAGCACGCGCATTCCGCATACCCGTTCTGCCTATAAATTGCCGCAGAAGTGACTAACTTTAGCGCAAGCTTGCTGCTATTTCTGAGTAGCATCACGCCGTCCCTGACGAACGCGCATGACAAGGCGAGTGCCTACCATAATGGGCATTCGCGCGCACTTTTGGTCCCAAGCGTGAAGTGTTTAGCCCTGTCACCGACCGAGGAGACAGGAGAAGGGCATCCCCATCACCATCGCAGCCTCTTCACGCGTGAAGGCGTGGCTTCTCGGACATGGCGACCAACCAGGAAGGCACGGCCACGGTGCCAGTCGCGATCACTCAACGGCGGTCGATGAGCGGTAGTGCCCGCACTCTCGCAGCGATTTCCGCGGCTGGATCATTAACCGCCAACACCAGCAGCAACAGCGGTGGAAGCAGCAGTTCAATTCTGGGAGCCTCAATCGAGCGTCGGCCGTCGCGGCTACAGCACCGGTCGAGTCTTCCGAGGCGAGTGTCACGGGTAGGAGGAGGAGACGACGCCCGACCGACATCGACGTCAACGTCATCGCTCTCGTCCGTGTCGGAGGCTGACCCACCGGCTTCATCATCCACTGTGCTTCGGCTTCGAGCGCTTGCACGGGCCGTGCGCGCCGGCCAGGTCCTCGGTCACGACGCGAACCAGCAGCGCCGGCAGCGATACTTGATGATGTCAGCTAAGAGCTCGGGCGCGTTCGGCTCCAGGGACAGCCACGGCAATGACGACGACGACGACTCGAGCTTTGCGTTCAACGCGCACGTGCCGATCCACAGAGATAGCATTGTTGGTGCCAACCCTGATGGCATCAGCGTGCTTCCTCAAACTGGCAGTAATGCTCGGCCAGCGTCGCCAGGAACAAAGCGCGGCAAGGCCGCTGAGCCGGTCAAGGCGCCACCTCCAACGCTGTCGCGAGCGCCCAACGCCAAGCTTATCGGCAAACCGAACGCGAAGGGAGACGGGAACGGCAACGCTAGCGAGCGGAAAGGGTCGCAAGGACCGGTGAATACGACGCTGCAGCGGCTCGGGTCAATCCGTGGCGACCTCAGTGCACTGCTGAGTGCATTTGACCCACAACTTGCTCCAGGAAACGGCTCGAACCAGCAGCATCAGTCGTCGAGCGATCTGCCAGCACCAGCATCGCTGCAGCTGTCGAACAACTTGGACGCGCGCCTTTGCTGCGCCCGGTCGCTCTACAAACTGTCGTGCGAGCATGGGGACGAGGCAACCATAGTTCATGGAGGCGCGATAACGCAGATCGCCGACTTCATCGACATGGAGGACCCGCGCTTGCTGCGGTACGCTGCCGCGACGCTGGCGAATCTGACGGCAATAGACAACCTGGCGGTGCTGGAGCAGTTCATCAAGCTCGATGGCGCCTCGGCATTGCTGGAGCTCAGCTGGACACCGTCCATCGACGTCAAGCTGCTGTGCACAACTGCGCTGTGCCGGCTCACGCAACACGCCGTGTTCGCGGCGCTACTTGTGCGCGGACGTGCCATGAACGAGCTGTCGGCCATGCTCGCTATCCCGCACCCGCGCCTCCAGCTTCTGGTCGTAAGCTGCATCTTGAACCTCGTCCACCACGGCACCGTCTTGCCAGACAAGGTCTTCCTCGGCGACCCGCACGCGTTGCAGAACCCGCTCGGCGTTCTCAGCGTCGTGAGCCAGCAGGCCGCGGCGCCGGCGAGCAGTGCCTTCGCTGTCGAGGTGCTGTTCAACCTGTCGCTCAACCGCAGCGGCTGCTCGTGCGCTCTGCGCGGCGGTGGCGCTGAGATCTTGCACGCACTTGCGATGCAGGTGACGAAAGCGGTCGGCGCATTGGCGCTGAGCAGTGCCATTGGTCCGAACAGAGCCCATCTAGAAACTAGCAAGGTCAGTGGAGCCGCCAAAAGCAGAGCGACCCCCGCACCGGCGGCGCCGTGGATGACCAACCGGCACGCTCTACTCAAGCTGCTGCGACTGATGGCCGCGACGCTGGCGAGCTTCTCAGCAATGAGCGAGTACCACGCGCTGCTGAGCGGCTACGGGATGAAAACCCTCGCCGTGCTGCTGTTTGCACCGCTGCGCGAGCTCCAGACCTCTGCGACTAGATCGTCATCTCCCAGCAGTAAGAGCGGACGTGGCGATAAGCCAAGCGGGATCGACTCTGCCAGCGGAAGCAGCAGCGGCGGCGGGAGTAGCGATGGTGAAGACGATGAATGGAACGACGACAGCGACGAGGAAGCACAATCCGGATGCGTGTGTCCTGAGCGCCGCTTACGCGCCGTGGCTGTTTCTTGCTCGCGCGCGCTCGCCAACTTCGCGAGCAACGCCGAGTTCCGCCGGCATGCGTTCCAGCAGGACGTCGTGCACATGGTCGTCCGACTCACGCTCGTCGATCACCGTGTGCTACCACAACCGACACCTTCTGACACCAGCGACAGTCCGAGCGAGGGGTCAGATTGGACGCCGCGTCGTGCGTTTGCGCGCAACATCGTGCGCGTCCTGACCAACCTGAGCTTCGAGGAGACGTGTTCGGCCTACTTCATGGAGTTCCCGCACGTGTTGCAGCTACTGCACGCCATTGCGGTTCACCCGTCGCCAGGCTGTACGAATGGAGCAGTAGCGTCTTCGACGGGGATGTCTCCGTCCAAGGCCTCGCCAACGCACCAGTTCCTCTTCTGGCTGACAAACGCAGTCGTGTGCGAAGACATGAAGGAGGATGCCCTCGTGGCCATCCTCAACCTCGCGCGCCAAGCTGTGTATACCGGTCCGCTACTGCGCACCCTGGACGGTAGAAGGCTCGCCCAGGCTGCGGAGGAACCCAGCGGCCACTCGCGCCGCTTGCGCCACGTGTACGCTCTCGTGCTGAGCAATTTGCTGTTCCAGAACCACCTCCAGCAAAGCGTGTTCGGAGACCAAGCAGTTGCGGCGCTCGTGTCGGGCTTCCACTATGCACGGCAGTCCGACGCCGACCTGAAAAGCGAACGCAAGCGCAGTCTAGATCACGATGGAGCAATAGACCCGGCGAGTACAAACGCAGACAGTGATGCAATCTCTCACCTGCGCGCGCTGCATCTGGCGAGCGACGACGACCGCGAGCGGTTCCTCGCCGCCATCTTCGTCGTTGCGAGCGAGCTGATGGGCGCGAGCAACATCGACCGAGTCGTGCGGCTCGTCGCCGAGTGCCTTCAGACCCACGTCGACTCGATCTCGTCGCCGCGAACAGCGACTTCTGTCACCTCGGGCAGTTCAGGGAACCGGGTGCCGCCGCCTGCTGCTTCAACTCCACCATCAACGTTCCCGCAACAGCAGCGCGCGCTGCTCATGCGCCAGCACCCAATCACGTGCTATGCGGCGGCGGCGCTGCACGCCATGGCACGGTCCGCGACGCAGCGTGGCGATAAGCAGACCGTTGTCTTCTCGGAAGATATGGTCGCGCTGCTCATTCGCGTGTGCGCCACCACGCCAAAGTGCAGCGGCGCTTCGTCAGTTGGGGTTGGTGCTGGTGACAAGAGCACCGGCTTAAACGGTAGCGCCACAGGTGGCTCTGGCTCCGCCAATGCAAACCCCATGGCCTCTCAGACGTCGTCGTCTCCCGTGATGGCATCCCTGGCATCGTCAAAGACCGCGGCACCGCTACCCAACTACTGTGGCATGACGCAGGCGTTCTGTGCATCGACTCTGTATCACCACTGCGTGTCTGCCGGCGGCGGCGGCAGCGTCGACGCCTGGGTCGTCCAGGATTTGATCGACTGCTGCAACGAGCACGAGGAGACCCAGTCGCTGCTGGCGTGCTCGGCTTCGTTCGCCATCATATCCTTCTCGCAAGACGGGTGCAGGCTGCTGATCCGGTGCCACGACCTCGCGCGCGCGCTCAACCGGCTCGGCCGCTCGAGCCACGTGGAGAGCCAGCTGTATGCGGCCATCACGGCGTGCAACGTGTCGGCGCTTCAGTGCGTCTGGAGCTCAGCCGAGCTGCGCGACTTCATCGTGGTGGCGCTGCTGCGCGCCAACTCGGTGCAGGCCAAGCAGATTCACGCCAAGACGCTATCCAACTTGCTGTCGCACGTCCAGATTTGGCCCCAAATCATCGAGGATGGCGTGTTGTACGCGCTTATGAGGCTCTCGCAGGTGCTGCTCACGTCTGGAGCAGGCGGCGCAAGCAGCAACGCCAGCGGCGGCGGGGCGGGGACTACTAAAGAAGAGACCAGTGGGTCGTTTCGCAGCTCCTTGGGTTCGTTGAGCTCGACCTCATCCTCTTCGACGTTCACTGTCACGCCAACGCTGACGTCGAACGCACCGACGACGGTCGAGCTACTGAGCATCGGCCTACAAGCGCTGTTTAACCTTTCGTGCGAGCACGAGTACCACCCAAAGTTGCTGAGCAACGGCGTCATGGCGTACCTGTCGACGGTCGTTGCTGCACGGCAACACTCGCACCACCTGCAGAGCCAATCGGTTGACGAGGGTGTCGGGCCTTCGTCTACTCCTGGTTTTCCGCGGACCAACTCGGCCTCGTCCTCTATCACCACTTCGTCGTCGACTTCGTCGCATTCGCCTCAGAAGCACCGTGGCGTTGACAGCAAGTCGCCAGGCAAGACGTCCGGCTCTCCAGTTTCGCCAAGCCGTGGAGGAGGACACACCGCGTCAATGATGGTGAACGAGGACGTGGTCACGCACCTGAGCGTCGAAAGTCGGCGGTACGTGCTCGGCATCGTGTGCAACCTTGCGAACTTCGACGAGAACCACCAGGAGCTCATGCACGCGCACGTGTCCGCTATCATCCGCAAGTGCGTCGATCCTCGCGACGTGGAAGCGCGCGCGTCGGCGGCCATGGCGCTGCGCAACCTGAGCTGTCGCATGCCGTGGGTCGAGATGCTGTGCGAGCGCAAGACACTACAGCTGCTGCTCGCGCTCGCCCAACCGTGCGGCGGACATGCGGTCGTGCGCCAATTTGCTACGCAGGCGGTCGCGAACTGCTCGCTCGTCACCGACTCGCTGCACTTGTTCGCCGAGCTCAAAGTGCCACGCACGGTGCTCGGCTTGCTCGAGACGGCTACCATCGACCAACCGGCATCGCTGGAGACGGCAGGCAGCTGCGCTGGTGGCGACAGCAGCACAATGGTCGAGACGTACATGGCGGCGCTCAAGTGTCTCCACAACGCCGCGCTGGACGACGCGCTGGCGCTGCAGCTCGTGGACGAGTGCGTCGTGCTGCGACTTGTGCCGCTACTCGAGTACCGCAGCATCGGCGCGAACGAGGAGGCGTGCGAGCTGGTGGCCACGACGGTCAAGACGCTTGCGGGCAAGGCGCGCTGCGCCGAGGCGTTGCTGAAGCAGCGCGCTGTCAGTCTGTGCGCGCTACTGCATCGCAAGCACCCGGGCAGCACTCTCATTGCAAATGAGTGCGTTAGCGTCCTCATGACGCTGTCCACGTGCCAGCAGATCCAGTCGGCACTCGCGGAGACGCAGGCCATCCACGTGGTCGTGAGCATTTGCTCGTCGCCGCTCGCACGGGTGCACACTCGACTGCGGGAGTTTGGGGCCATCGCGATCCGAAACCTGACACTGTGCGCGACTGAACACCTTGCGCTCTTCTATGGCGACGCCGCACTCGAGGTCGAGAACGATATCTTCGTCCCAAACCCCGAAGGTGGCGATGTCGGTGCGGACACTAGCAATGGTGGTGGTAGTCACAGCTCGTTAAATCGGTCGCGAAGCCAACGGCAAAGCGACTTGGGCAGGAGGAGGAGCAGTGGCAGCAGGAGTACCAGCCCTCACCGCAGGGAGTCCAGTGGGCTGGACGAGTACGAGGACGGCGGATACGACGGCGAGAGCCGATCGTTCGGTGGCGGCGGCCGAGTTAGCGTAAGCCGACTGGCGGAGCGGCACCTGTTCTACGGGTTCAAGTACTTCCAGCAGGAGATCGAGTCGGGCTGCGCGAGCGAGCGAGTGCTGCTTGGGGCCTGCGCGGCGCTGGCCAACATGAGCACAGTGCACGCGTTCCGCCCGGCCATGGTGCGCGCAGGCGTCGTCTCAACGCTGCTCAGTCTGCATGCGCTCGAGGCGCCGCGCGTCCGAGAGCAGTTCACGAACCCGAACGGGGGTCATCACGCACTCATGAAGCGCATTTGCGCGGCGACACTGCATCGCCTCGTGGTGGAGGATGGCGGCGCGGCATCGGTGACGGACAGCGACCGCGACGCGCTCGTACCAAGCCTTCTGGCAGTGCTGCGGCTCGCGGACGAGGAGCTGCACCAAGTTCGCTACGAGTGCGAGAAGATGTCCGTGTACGTGCCCCAGGCACAGAACGCACACGCGCGGCGGTTCTCGCTCGTGCAGGCCGTGCCCACAGGTGACACGCCAGGTACTGGGAAGGCGGTCGTGGTCGCCACCGCAGCGAGCGATCCTCGTGTTGAAAGACGGCGCAGCGGGTTCAGTACTCCGGCGGGCGTTGTCGGGGTTGTCGGAGGAGCCGGAGCGAGCATGCTCATGCCGACCATCATGGTGCCGGCGGCGACGCAGTGCGTCAAGCAGACGTACCGCGAGCAAAAGTGGATGGTGTACGTGATCAAGACGTCGCTGTCGTCGCAGAACATGGTGCCGCAGCTCGAGAAGAAGCAGCTGCGCACCATCGGACAGCCGCGGCTGTCCTTCCAGGATGCAGCCGATGCCGGTGGAGCCGGGCACGCAGCCGGTTCTGGAAGAAGCCACGCGAGTGCGGCTTCGACTGGTCCGGGCGGCAATGGGTCGTCTAACATATCGCTGGTAGCTCCGTTAGCTGGGCGGAGTGGAGCCGAGCCAGAAGGCGGGTACCTGCTGAACGTGGCAAAGGACAAGTACCTGGTCGTGCGCGACCGCGACGGCAACGAGTTTGTCGTCCCAGCCTCGGGGAACAAAGACCCGATCAACTCAAGTGGCACTGTCAGAAGCGTTAGGCGGTCGTTGGGTCAACGCACGGGCAGCATCGACCTGAGCGCCGTGACCGCGGACGGCGACTTCTCGGGCCAGGACGCGGACGACGTGGACTCAATCATCCACCAGCGCAAGTTCGACCGCCACATGCGCATCTCGCGGCGGAATCTGCGCCGGAACCCTGGAAGCAACGGCGTCAATGGCGTCGGCGTCAGCGGCGGACCACTGCCGCCCGTGCAGCAAGCTTGATGATCGGAGATTCAATGACGAGCAATGGCAACCAATGGTGATGTTGAAGAGCTCTGCAAGTGTTTGCAGCGATGACGAGGTAGAATTCAGGATATCTCGCACAACGCCGGCCTACACCTCGCTCTCGTCCCGCACGTACGGCGCCATCGCGCTCAGCCCTCCGTCGACTACAGTACCAACATGACCAATCAGCACGCACTAGTGAGAAACCTTTTGCGTAGCGACACCTCCACCTTTGCACGTCCGATCACTTACCGTAAATGGTTTGCCCACTGATGGACGACGCCAAATCGCTGGCCAAGAACGCAGTCACTGCGCCCACGTCGCCGCTCGCGGGCGTCCGTCGAAGCGGCGCGTGGTCCACCGCGTACTTCCGCATTCTCTGTTGAAGCGCAGTGAACCAAAGACGATCAGCACCACACCAGCGCGTCACAACCATGGTTCAGGACCGTTCCACGCCAGTGTTACTCACCGAAATGCCCTGGATACCCCGCGCCGAGACCGTGTTGATGGGTCCTGGGCTGACGCAGTTGACGCGGATCCCGTCCGGCCCGATCTCGTACGCGAGTTGCCTGGCCGCGGCCTCGAGCGCTGCCTTGGCCGGCCCCATGACGTTGTAGCTGGGCATGACTTTGGTGGACCCGGCGTACGTCATGGCGAGCACGCTGCGATCCTTCATCTCTCCTCCACCACCATTTCCCTCGCTTGGCTCCCCGCTCGCTTGCAGCAGTGGGTACGCCGCGCGCGTGAGCGCCACCAGGCTGTACGCGCTGATGTCCATCGCCTGCGTCCACGCAGCCTTGCTCGTGTTCAGGAACCCGTGCGGCGTGCCCGGGAAGGCCTCTCTTGGCGCGAAAGCGACCGAGTGCACCAGCACGTCCAGCTGCCCATCGAACGCGTCGCCGCAGCGCTCCGCCAGCGCCTGGATGCTGCACTCGTCCTCCACGTCGCACTCGTCGAACCGCAGCGCCGAGTCGTCGCCGTCCGGCGCGCGGAACCCGCAGGCAGCGCGCTGGCTCGAGGATAGCGGCAGCTTGGACGCGACCACCACGCGCGCGCCGTGCGCCAGCAGCGCCTGCGTCACGCTCGCCGCGATCGAGTGCTTGTTCATGAGCCCCACGACCAGCGCGCGCTTACCACGCAGCAAGCCCGTCGTCGCCGCCATCTTTTGCTTGCTGGTCGAGTTGGACACGCCGAAAAGCGATCGAGTGGTTTGACCCAAAAACCCAGGGGACCGCGGGTTACGCTGATGGGTTACGCGCGGCTCCATAAACCTCAGGGTTCCAGGAGGATGTCCCAGCCCCAAACCTCTTTTTGAGTCTTGGTGGAAAACAAGACTCCCAGAGTTCCCCTAACTTTTAACTTGTAATGGAGCGTTCACAGCACGTTCCAGCTGCTTTCCGCGAACACACACAACACGTAATTTACGGCGATCTCGCATCAACCTCTGTCTTTTGGCATTCACCACGAGGTAGTTTACAGTGTATCCTGTCCAAGCCGATCGTAAATTACACCTGCGTCTCCCTGGGAGTCAAAACTAGCATTTCTTTTTCGAACCCCCTCCCCAACTTTATTTGCCAGCTGCAGGCAGCATGGGGTCACCAATACTTTAACCAAGTGAAAGAAAGGCCACTGCGCCCTTCGGCCATGCCATGGTAAAGCAGAGCAACACCACCCACACTCTATCGGTGTAAATCCAAAGCCGACGCCTTCCGCAAGAGAAAGGAGCGCAATATCAGTGTGAAGAGGCAGAAGGGAAGGGAAGCAACTCGCGAGGAACGTGCGCGTTGCGTGAGGAGATGATGATGGCGCCATGTCGACCGGGCCGCGGCGAGCCGTTGCCCTCGGCCGCCGTGTCTTCTCCCTGCGGCGCCGACCACGTCACGCGGCCCTCAACGACACGCTCGACCTCAACCCCGCCGCCGCCCATCTCGGTGTCGATCATGTGCCCCAGCGACGAGCTGGCGTATGCGCCGCCCCGGCTGGTGCCGGCGTCTCCGGCGGGGATCCCGCAGCTGCGGAGCTGCCGCACGGGCCCGAGTGTCGGGGCGGTGAACCCAGCGGCGGCAGGTTACAACGGGAACTTGATGGCCGCGGGCGCGATCGCGTTCAGCGAGATGCGGTTGCGACGCTCGCGCACGGTCAGCGGCAACAGCAACGCGAGCACGAGCAGCTCGAGCAGCCGCTCGTCGTACGTGCCTACGACGGGCTCCAGCGCGTCCTTCCCGCTGCCGCCGGCAATACCAGGGACAACACTGCGAGGATGCACGTTTTCTCAGGACACGGACGACGAGATGGACGGCTCGCGGCTCAGCGGGGACGACGACAACGACGATGACGATGACACAAGCAGCGACGCCAGTGGCGGCCACAACAATCGCCCGTCGGACGAGTTTCGAGGCGCGCTGCAGCACGTCACAGCGCCAGCACTACCGCCCGCGCCGTATCCTGTCGACCCGTACCACTTCTACTGCATACTGTCGGCGCGTATCGAGCAGGTGGCGGCGGCGATCGCGGAGCTGCTGGCCGCGAGCGACATCGAGTCGAGCTTCCACCCGTACAAGTGCAAGTTCCGGTGCGTCAAGTATGTGCATTACAGCCACGTCGAGTTCATTGTGCGCGTGTACGCGCACTCGAATGCGCTGCTCGTCGAGTTCCAGCGACGCACCGGGAGCGTGCTGCTCTGGGACGGCCTGTACCATAGTTTGTATCACCAGCTCGCACACCTCGTGGACTTCACGGCGCCAGCGTGTCCGCAGAGCGGAGGGCAGAAGCGAGTAGCACCCGCGTCCGGACTGGACGACGACAGAAACCTCGGCGTGCAGATCTGGCAGACGCTCACGACGGTGCCCAACGCATCGGCAGTCACACCCAGCTCTGGCGTCGAAGCCATGAAGCTCATGCTGACGTCCAAGTACGTGGATGCGCAGCGAGAGGGATGCGCGGCGCTCGCGGTGCTGACAGAGAACCCGCAGAACGCAGTGCTCGTGGCGAAGTTCCAATTGGTGGAGCCGTTGACGCGCGCGTCCGAGGCACGAGACGCCGACATGGCGCGCAGTGCTACAGGTGCGCTGTCCAACATTGCACGCGCGCTGCGATCGTTCCCGGACGGCAACGACGACGATGAGGAAATGGCAGACGACGACCTGAAGGCGACGGTGATGCATCACCTGCGGCGAGCAGCAGGCATCGTGCTGACGCGGTTGGAACAGCGGAGCAGCCAGGAGTGGTCCCTCTACGCGCTCGAGCTGCTGCGTGAGAGTGCTCGCGCGTGCGGCGCGTTTATAACCACGGGCATTGTTGAAACGAGCGAGTACGAGCGAACAGCGCAGGTACTCAAGCACTACGTGCTTCACCGCGACCGGCAGCTCGCCGTACTCTGTCGGGACGCGATGGAGAAACTTGACGAGCTGAGAAGGGCGTCCTCTTGATTAGCCATTTGGCGTGTCAGCGCGTGACGGAGATAGTGCAGTGGACAATTGTGGATATCATTAGTGTAGAAGTAGCAGTAGCAAGCAAGCGGACCATAATACGCAGCGAGAGTATCATAGAACACCACGGAGGATCATGGGAACAAGAGCAGAGACAGTTATCATCACCTATCGCTCCCCTCTCTTCATCGCTACCATTGCTCGCCATCTAAAGGCTCACAGCCCGACGGTCACAGCGGCGCGACCGAGTTGAAGTGCTCGCCGAGCGTGTAGTAGTGCAGGTGGTACGTGAGCTGCAGCGGCTCGCGGTCGGCGAACTCGCCGCCCATGGTGATCTCGTCGCCCTCGGCCGCGAACACGTGGATGGGCCGCTCGAGCGCGCAGGCCAGCGCGCGCAGCTCGAGCTGGCCGCCCCAGTCCGCTGTGCTCACCACGCGGTCGCAGTACTCCTCGTAGAGTTCTGAGTAGGGCACACACAAGTCAGTCGGAGGAGACGTGGTGGCGAAGCGCTTTCAGAACGCATCCGCTCCGTACCGCCGAGGGACTTGCCCGAGTCTTCGTCCAGCGCCATGAACGGCAAGAAGTCGTCCGTGTGCGCGCGCATGTACTCGCCTGTAAGTCGCCGCAGGTGCTGGAATGCCGGCTCCTGCTAGGGCGACAACCACTGGTTAGTACAAGCTGTAATAGCGGGAAATAGTCCGAGCACGTACATCGCTGGAGGGCAGCAGCACGTTGTGCCGCTGAAGCTGATCCGCCACCGCGTGGTACATGCAGTGGCCGTCCGACGGGATGTCCTTGATGACCAGTCCGTGGCGCGCGAGCTTGGCCAGGATGATGTCCGCCTCGACCTGCCGCTCGCTCACCGTGTGCTTGTTCTCCTCCTCAATACGCTCCCGGCGCTCGCGCTCCTGCTTCTTCTTGTTCTCGCGCCGCCGCTGAGCCTTGGTCGGCTGCGTTAGCGCGGGCTTGGCCGGAGCCGCGGGGGCTGTGGCAGCCGCAGCCTCGCTCGTGTCCGCCTCCGTACTCTTATCTTCGTCCTCCTCCGCCGCGATGGCCTCGAGTTCCTCCTCGTGGCGCCGCTTGACGTCCGCCTCCATCTGCTGCATGCGCGCCTCCGCCTCCTGTTTGCTCAACCGGTCCTTCTTGGCCTTCTTCTGGAACGCCTTGATGTCGTTCTGCAGCGTCTGTGAGCACCACAAAAGAGCACACGGGTCCAGAGTAAGTCTTGCCGTTAGGCTCGCTCCTGACGCTCCATCTGTGGGATACAAAACGACAGCACACGGCTACACACGGACGTACGCGCAGCTCCAGCTTGTGGCGCTGCTTCATCTGCCCCGGCGTCTCCGCTTTGCTCGCCATCCTCGCTTGCTGCTCCTTTCCGATACAGTGATGCAGTGGCCACTGACCAAGACGTGGCTATTCTCGTGAATACTTAAACGAGGTGTTAAATACACAATTGTTTTAGTTAACTGACCCTAAAAAGTAACTTAATCGAATGTATAGCAATCTATTGGCTGTACGCACTTAATAAAGTTGACGGCACATGTCAAAAGCCAACTTCACGGCATGCGATGAAGGTGTCAACGGCACTCATCAGCGCTCTCCGCGCTCGGAGCATGGCGACGCCCGCGGCTACAACCGCAGCGAGAGGAGCGTCACTCCGACAGCACCAGACGATGAGCGGCGGCCGTCCGCGCGTGGTGCTGTGCGCGGACTTTGACGAGACGATCACGGAGCGCGACACGATCCAGCTGCTCTTCCGGCTCGCGGGGCAGGGCGCAGCGTCGCCGCAGCAGCACGCGGCGCTCGTGCAGCGACTCGTGGAGCGCTACGCGTCCGAGGTGTCGGCGTTCTTGGATACGCATTCGAAGCAAAACCTGAAGGGCGTGCGCGGCCACGACTGGCGGCGTCCGAACCCGCACCTTGTGCGTGCGCTCGACGTGGATGCGTTGGACGCGTTCCTGGAAGACTACGCGGCGACGGACTGGCGGTCGGTCGAGCGCGTCATCCAGACGCGAGCGCTGAGAGGTATCGCGAGAGAAAAGATCCGAGAAACCGGTCGGTCGATCGCTGTTCGCGATGGGTGCACCAGCGTCTTGAGCACAGTGCCGGAAGTGCACGTCGTGTCGACCAACTGGAGCGCCAAGATGATATGCGCTGCACTGAGTGAGGCAGCGGGGTTATCGTCAGAAAGAGTGCACATCTGCGCGAATGGTGAGTCAGTGAAGAAGGGGGTTTGCAGTGCTAGTGATCAGTAATTGAAGCGCTGACTGCTGGTGGTGGTTGCTCCCTAGAGCTCCTGACAGACGAGAGCGACGTGACCACGGGAGACATCGCCATGACCATCCAGTCTCCGGTTGATAAAGCGCGGGAGGTGCGCCGCATCCGACAAGCCCACAAGCGAACGCCGTCCCACCAGGATCCGATAGTCGTCTTTGTTGGCGACGGCGTGAACGACGTCCTCGCCATGCTGGAGGCGGATGTCGGCATCTCGCTCCAGGAGGCAAAGAACAAGCCGCCGCCGCCGTCGCTGTCGTTGTCGACGCTGCACGACGTTGCCGCCTACCATGGTGTCTCCATCGAGTCGCTCGAGCATTTAAACTCACTCACGGAGTGCGCGGACGCTGCAGTGGCAGCAAAGGCGAGCAACTCGCGGGTCATCTTCGCCGCGACGTCGTGGGCGGACATCGCACGATTGATTCCCCCTGATCGCAGCTGAGGCTTCCAATTTTCCAATGGCGTTCCCAATAAAAAAGCACGCATTGTCTTATTTAGAGGAAGGAGCTCCGCTCCATCCATCCATGCATCCATCCATCTACCGAGCATGAATGGCTGGCTTACTGCTCATGGGGGGCGTCACATCCGACTAGCGCGCGCACCTGGCCTGCCACCAGCAGAGGGCGCTCATAGGAGAATCTCGTCGTGATAGCTCTGCGTGAGCGTCTTGTGCGGGAGGACAATGCAGTTACGGATGATGACCTCCGGGTTTGCGACGACCGACACGCCGAAAATGGTCACGTCGCGCACCAGCGCCGTCTCGGCCGAGTTGACGCGGATCTGCGACGCGTTGGGCGGCTGGCCCTCGACGCGCGCCCACTGGCCAATGATGGAGTTCCAGCCAATGACCGCGAACAGGACGCACGCGTGGTCCTTAATCGTCACGCCTTCGAGCACAATGGAATGCGCGACGCGCGCGCCCGGGCCGATCGTCACGCCGGCTGCGATCGTCACGTTCGGCCCGAGCTTGGCCGTCGGGTGCACCTGTGCGCTCGGGTCAATGACCACATTGCCCTCGACCTGCGGCGACAGCTTTCCACCCGTCGCACTCAAGGCGCTCGGGTTGGTGTACCGGAAGCGCTGCATGTAGAGCTCCGAGCACGTGATGGCCATGCCGGGCGTCTTGATCTGGCACCAAAAATCGCCGAGCTCGAACAGGTAGATGCCGCCCTGGCCAGCGAGCGGAAGCAAAATGTCCTGCTCCAGACTGTTACCGAGATCACAACGTACCCCGTTAGCACACGATGGACGGCGAAGAGTAGAGTGACGTGACCGGCCACACGTACCGGAGGTTGTCGAGGTTGCTGAACTCGGGGAAGAGCTTCTTGAGGTCGTGCTCGGCGTTGGCCTCGGCGCTCGACTCGCTGCGTAGGCGCTGCCTGCTGATTCGGTTGCCGACGCTGATGATGACGTCCATGAGCGAGACGTCGAACAGGTAGATGCCGCAGTTGATGATGTCGCTGACGAACGTCTCGGGCTTCTCGGCCCAGTGCAGGATCTCCTTGGACATGGGGTCGGCCACGAGGCAGCCGTACTTCTTGGCCTCGTCGTGGAAGACGCGCTTACCGAGCACCGTGCACTTGCCCTGGTGGCGCAGGTGGAAGTGCATCATCTCGTTGAGCGGGAAGGAGCAGCAGACGTCGCAGTGCAGCACAAAGAGGCTCGCCGGGTTGCCCTGCAGGATCTCGTCCTGGAAGAAGCGGATGCCGCCGGCCGTGCCCAGTGCCTTGTCCTCCTTCAAATAGCGGATGGGAACGTTGAAGCGGCGGTAGACGTCGTCGAAGAAGCGCGTGAAGAGCCCCTCGTCGTACGACCCGATCATGAGGATCTCGAGCAGGTTGGGCACGCGCGCGCACGCCTCGACGTGGAAGTAGAGCATCTCGCGGCCCGCGATCAGGAACAGCGGCTTGGGCAGGTCCAGCGACAGCGGCCGAAAGTGGTTGCCCTGCTGGTTCGGCCCGCCGATCAGGATCACGGCCTTGGACCGCGGGAACTTGACCTCGTCCGCCGTCGCCATCCTTGTTTCTCTCCGCCCTTGTTGGGGCCAAACCACGTTTCTCCGGGAAGCTACGCGCTTGGATCAACGTGCGGGGATGTAATTATTTCTACAGATTTGGCTATTTTGTATGAAATGGAGGATTTGTTTTGGGCACCAACAGCAAAAAACGCATGTATCTGTTTAAATCTATATAGTGTGAATCACATGAATCTAAAATATACGTTTTGAAAGGTTGTATGCACCGCAATGTTCCCCCTCAAAAAAGGCGAGAAAGTGCGTCGGAGGTGAGGCATTTTCCCCCATAGTTCGAGTCAGTGAGTTCGGCCGAGAAAGGACGTGGCCGCGGAAGGGAAAGCGGGCGCGGCGCGACTTGTTCTGTAGACGGAGGGGATGCAGTTCACGGAGCTGAGCGAGCTGAACCACGTGGTGGGCCTGCTGCGCGTGGCGGCGTGCAACAGCCCGACGTTCCACGACCGGCAGGACTCGGAGGTGGACCGCATCTACAACTCGTCGCCCAAGGTCGAGGTGCAGCTGCGCAACTCGTGGATCGACAAGATGACGGCCTTCAAACCCCTGGCGTCGACGCCAACGGCCAAGAAGTCGCCCACGCACGCGGCGGCGGCGGCCAAAATCCCGCCCGCAGCCAAGGGCGGCCCCATGGACGCGTCGAGTGCGCGCAAGGCGACGGTGGACGGGGCTGACGCGAATGGAGGCGGGAAAGCGGCGGCTGGGAAAGATGCGAGCGCTGACCGACAGGCATCAGCGCAAGGAAAAGGTGAGTACTGTCGCTGATTATGTGCTAAGTTGTGAAAAGGACTGGTGCTAGCGGATGCTCATGTCATTGGCTTGATGCTGTGCAGACAAGGCAGCCGCGGCCGGCGACGCTGCCAATGGCGATAAGAAGAGCTCAAGCTCGGAGGCGCAGAAAGCGCCGGATGACGGGTTCCATTTTGAAAAGGAGGACGTGGTCCCGATCTCGTACCACGAAGTGTCGCTGCTCGACAAGATGCTCAAGGGATCGGCGTCGACGCCGATGGGCCCGCGGCCGCCAATGAACACGGATGGCGCGGTGCTGCATCTCACTATCTACCTGCCTACCCGAACAGAGATGAAGATCGACGTAAGTCGCGTTTGGCTACCCACCCTGCAGAGAACCCTGCGCAACTAATCAATCTGCTGCGTGCTCTGTCGACTGGGTGCAGCTATACGACGTATCGACGGTCGACGAGTCCATCCAAGAGATTCTTCGCGCGCACCAAGCAGAGAACTTGCAGCCTCCGCTGTACTATGGACATCCCGAGTGCTACGAACTCCGTCTTCACGACGTAGATGGAAACCCCGACGAAGATTTTCCTGGTACGCTGCGTCTCAGGATGGATTACTCGATATATTGCGGTTTCTGACAGTGATTTGTCTTGGCAGCTTTGGACCGTTCCAGGAAGATCAAGAACTTTGGCGATGCCGGCGGCCACGAATATTGTCTGTGCGAGCGTCCAGACGCGTGTCCTCCGTCGGGCGAAGGTGCCACTGGTAAACTATGTCTCCCGTTGGAAACATTGGTTATTACTTCCGGACTCACGTTGCTCATGTGTTCTTACTGATGTGCGAATAGAAACTGCGGCTCCAGCGCCAGCAGTCAAGCCGCCGACGATTGCCGACAAGGCGCCGATGGGCGGCGAGAAATCGTTCCTGAAGATCTACATGTGCGTTGTTGATGGATGGCAAATGCGCAGTTGTGTGGTTATATCGTATTAGCACGCTGACGACCATCCCGATGCGTGCAGGCCGAAGAGCGACGACTACACTGTTGTCGCCATCGACAGCAACACAGTTGGCCAGGATCTCCTCCCGACTCTCAACAAGAAGCACCGTCTCCAGCTCTTCCAGGAGCTGTACGTCTTGAAGATTAGTGAAGCGGAGCGCGAGCGCCTTGACTTAGCAAGCGACGAAATCGACATGCAGACCAAGCTTCGCCCGTTGAACCTGCATGAAGTCACGCTGGCTCCAAGTACGTGTGCAATAATGATGGGATTGATGCTCTTTGGGCGCGATCTAACAGTGTTTTTTTTTGGATTCTTTCAGAAATTTTCGCCGATGCCCCGCAAATTGCCGCCCCTGTGCCCAGCGCGGTGGAGGAGGCCATGAACATCGATTCCCGCGTCCGCCCTCCTCCGGAAACGTTCATGTTCAACGACGTGACGGCTGCGATGTTCAAGGAGTGGCACGTCATCAAGAAGAACAAGTACGGCAAGCGTCAGCAACGAATGCTTGGCATCGATCTCAACAAAATTTACAACCGGAAAGTGGGCGAGCGGGTCATCAAGTCGCGAAACACCACTAAGATCGTACGTTGCTCGTCGATGGCTGCGGCTGCGAGAAAGCGTGGAGTAACATTGTTCTTGTCGTGTGTCACGCTTCATCAAACAGGCCGAGCGTCCGATGTCGAGCGTTGGCTGGGTCCGCTTCAACACGGATCCGTCCGAGTTCCAGATTTATTTCAAGGACAGCATCGAGGAGATCGTGACGGACTACACGGCAGACTCGCCTTACGAATGCGGTGCGTACTCGTCTCGTATGTGCGAATCTCTCGTCGAGTCTACCCTCCTAATCGTGCGTGTGGTGTTGTTGTTTGCGATTTGTCAGCCGAGATTGTCGCCAAGCTGAAGTACATTCTGTCTAGGCGGAAGTAGCAGACCTTCAATCGTCGTGAGCTCCACATGGTTTTGGTGGGAGCGTCAATTGTGATGTCCATATTGTGGTTGAACTACTCGAAGACTGCGTGCATTGCCCCTGCAGCGTTGACGGTCTGCGCTTTCATCACCAAAACAGATCATTACGAAGGGTGGACCAAGCGGCAAAAGAAGCCGACACACAGGAAATGAATGGGTGGGTACGGAAGTTTGTTGCGCGTCTCAATTTTATTCACCAGGTTTACGTCCCCAACGCGAGGCGGGCTCCACGATCCAGCACAGTCAGCGTCCACTAGAGCAGACGCCAACCAGCAGAGTAGACCGCAGAGCGACCGCCAAGCGCCGCCTCTGTCCAAACCAAACAAACGCGACAGAAGCGCGCCACGAAAACCCAGGGTATCGCGACGGACGGCTCGTGGGATCGACTCACAAGGCCACCGCTTAGACCTTGAAGCCACGGCTCTTTCGGCGACCACGGGCCTGCTCGAACTTGCGGCCCTTGGAGCGCACGTACGGCTTGACGTGGTCGTGCGTGTGCACCGACTCGAGCGTCGACTTGTGGCCGAAGTGGCGGTACACCTCGCGGGCCGTGCGGCGGCCGCGGAGCAGCACCGTGTTCGTGCCCTTGGGCGCGCGGAGCGCCAGCTGGTCGAAGCTCAGGCACTCACCGCCGGCCTTGACGATGCGAGCGCGGGCCGTCTCCGTGAAGTGGAGCGCGACGACCGAGAGCTTGGGCACGTTCAGAAGACGGATGTCGTCCGTGACGGGGCCCACCACAACGGCGAGCTTGCCCTCGTGGCCCTTCATGTAGCGCGCAACGCGAGCGATCGAGATGGGCGCCTGGTTGGTGTTACTCTGGTAGAGACGACGGAGCACGATGTCGTTGAACTTGGCACCGGTGCGGCGAGCCAGGAAACGGTACAGCTGCAGTAGACACGAATGGGATCCGTCAGTCATCTCGTCGGTGGTCTGAAGTGGCGGCAGCAGGCGGGGCGTGTGCTACTTACGCGAACCAGGAGGTTCAGGTACACATTGTCCGACTTGGGCGCCGTGCGGTTCTTCTTGCCGACGACCTTGCCACCGGCCACAATATCGATACCCTGTGGACAAGCGAGGCGTTAGTCATGGTCGCTCCGTGCCGATCGTTCCTGTCAGTGGCCGCGCTGTAGACGTCTGTGAATGGACGAGAGGACGGAGGAGGAGTGGACGCGGCGGACTGCTGACGATCGATGCGGAGCCTCCCTGTTCCCAAATGCTGGTGCGCCGTTCCTGTGCGATTGGTTGCCGCGGTGTCCATCGCTGCTGCCGCTTCACCATTGCCGTCTGACGAAGTCGGTTGCGTCGTATCGTATCTAGTCGCCCTGGCAGGCGATCCCATTAAGCGTCGCCGGTCGCGCATTGCGCTTGCCGTTAGCTGTCCATCGCTATTGAGATGGCCGCTGTCGTCCTCTCCATCGCGCCCGCTCCGAGTCCATCCGCCCGCCCATTTTCTCGCGCCATCGTCACGGCGTGGCCACCATTTCGAGCCGCGTAGAGCATGGCATCCATCCACACGTACCATATTGCTAGTCCTAAAATTGAAACTTGATGAAGACCGCGCCGCAAAAAGACTGGGTGGGGCGCTCTTCGCCGCCCCCGCGGCGCCCTCCAGGCTCGCGGTGGTTGGTTCCCAGCGCTTGGGTCGGCGGGCGGGCCGCGGTTCAGCGCGCGGGCCGGCCGAACCGCGCCGACCCGGCCCATCCCAGCCAATCACCGCGCGTTCTACCGCTAGGGCTAGGTAGGTTCCAGCCATGTATTTTCAACCAATGAACGCGCGAAATCACTCTGGTCGCCGCAAAGTGTCTGTTTTGACGCAAATTTGATGTGGCCCACGCTACCACGCGCCGCGGCCCAATCGACTGGGCGCGCGTACCCTGCAGCGATCTGGTTACATGAGCACGCGCGCGCGCCAAGTGACCAAGTGACCAAGCGAGCGCCTCCGCGTGTGTGGCCACCAGCGAACGCCCAGCACCCGCGCAGCGCTAGACGGCGGCTGCATTGACCCGCGCGCCTCCGCAGCACCTGAACCGGTGGTCTCTCGTCCGACCGCGCGCTCCTATACGTCGGCCAAGGAGTGTGCCATCGACCGCACATTTCCGCTTTTGGCTTCCGATCCGACCGACCGTTCTCTCTTCAACAAGACAACGAGGCCAACGACCATGACGGCGTACTCGGAGGGGTACTCGACTGTGCCGCTAGAGTGAGTACATTGAGCTGTACTGTTCAGTGGCGTGTTGCAGGGGACTTTACGCTCACTATGCGTTCGTCTGTGTATGTCTCTGTCCGGCTTCTGAAGGCAGAAGAAGGTGCCGCTGAGCGAGCTGGACGCGGAGGTGGCGGGCAAGTTCGCCATGGTGGTGGAGCGGCAGCGCGGCGTGGACATCTCGGCGCTGCAGGCGCGCATCCGGCGCGAGGAGCCGGGGCTGTGGGACCCGGCGCACCAGAAGGACAACGTGCCGATCCACCGCGCGGGCCACGACCGCTGGGGCATCGGCAAGGTGGTCTTCATCTTCTGCGATGACTACATTAGCCGCGTGTACAACTTTCCCTGGTTTCACGCGTGGCGCAACGAGCTCGAGCCCGTGTTCCAGCAGATTGGCGTGCCGTTCGACCGCGTCATCCGCTGCATCCTCGCGTCCATGCCGCCCGGCGCCGACATCCCCACGCACCACGACACGGGCAACTGGGTCTCGCACTCACACCGCATGCACATCCCCATCTTCACGGACCCGTCCATCGACTTTCTGGTGCGTACGGCCCTCTACAAGCTCGTAGTAGCAATCACAAACTAACACGGAGACCCCTCGTCGTTCAGGTCGGGCCGAACGCGGACAACATGACGCGGTACGAATTCCAGCAGGGCAACCTGTACGAGCTGAACAACATCAGCAAGCACCGCGTCAAGAACAACTGGGACCAGCACCGCGTGCACATGATCTTCGACTACGTCGAGGAGGGCTACCCGCTCGAGCGCATGGAGCTCACGCCCGACATGGTGCTCCACCAGACGCGTCGCACGCTGGACCTGTCGACGGACCACGGCGCGCGCGTGCCGCCCAGCTTCATGGTCATTGGCGCGCAGAAGGCCGGCACCACGTCCCTGTACGACTACATCGCGCAGCACGACCTGGTGCTGCCCGCCAAGCGCAAGGAGACGCACTACTTTGACTGGCGCTGGAACCGCGAGCTGCCCGACTGCGCGTCGCCCGAGGGCGTGCAGCAGCACCGCGACTACTACCACAATTTCTTCGACAAGTCGCTGCTGCTCAAGTGCCCATCCATCCGCACGGGGGAAGCGACGCCAAGCTACATGCTGGGCGGCAGCGTCGTCATCAAGCGCATGCAGCAGGTGATCCCGGACTGCCGCAAGATCCTCGCCATCTTGCGCGATCCCGTGGACCGCGCGTACTCGCACTACTGCATGACCGCCGACAAGGAGGGCTCGCCGCAGCAGCTGCGCAACCGCGGACACCAGCACCTGAAGGGCCGCATCTTCGAGACGGTCGTGGACGAGGAGATCGAGGAGCTCGCGCGGCTTGGAGTGCACCCGGACATGGACTTTGAGGAGTTCGACGCCAAGGTGATGCGCTCGCGGCTCGCGTTTGACCACGGTGCGCACTCGTTCGTCGCGCGCGGACTCTACGCGCTGCAGCTCGCGGGCTGGCTCGACGCTTACCAGCGCGAGAACGTGCTCGTGCTGTCGCTCGACGAGATGAAGGGCGCCGAGAAGCTTCACGTACGTTGACTGGTTGGACTGCTTCGCTTTGCATTGTTGTTGATTCGGTACCTGATGACGCTCTGGTTGTGTTATGTACTCTGACAGGCTACGATGGACAAGGTCTTCACCTTCCTGGAGCTGCCGCCGTACCGCATCCACGACGAGTCGGCCAAGAACACGCGCAAGTACGACCCCATGTCGTCCGAGACGCGCCAGAAGCTCGCCGCGTTCTACGCGCCATACAACCGCAAGCTCAACGAGCTGCTCGGCCGCGACTTTGGCTGGAGCTCGGCCCCATAGACGGCGGTCATCACCACTGCACTGGTGCCCAACCAACTGCCTGGATAGATGGCGCTCATAACGACACCAAACATGTGTATGCTTGTTCAGTGCGCTTCCTGTGGTGTTCCGCTAAAGTCAGCCCTCCGCCGTCTTCTTGAGCACGACCTCCGTCTCGGTCTGCTCGGCCTGCACCCGCCGCTCAAAGTCGGCCTCCATGCGCCGCTGCGTGCGGTCCGCGTGGCACTCGGCGCGCCGTTGGTGCGTGCTCTGCGAGCGGCACAAGAAGACGAGGTGCTGCAGCTCCTGCACCTGCGCGCGCAGCGTTTCGTACTTGCCGGCGCTGACCAGCGCCTCGCACTCTCGTCGCCAGCCCGCTGCCTGCGCCTGCTGCGCCTGCTGCGCCTGCAACTTGCTGGTGGCGCGCTCGATTTTGCCGGTCAAGTACGCGGTCGCCGCGGAGCTCGAGTCCCTTGGATCGCGGGTTGCTGTCGCTGTCGTTGACGCCGACGCCCGTTGTTTCAGCACCTGCACCGCGAGCTGGAGCTGCGCGAGCTCTTCGTGCGCCTGGAACAGCGCCCACTGCTCCTCCTCCTCCTTGGACAAGTCCTTGGCGCGGAGCCGGCGCTTCATCTGCTCCGTCTTGGCTTGCGCCTGCGCTGGGTTCTTCCCGCCGCGCATGTCGCTCGAGAACGCACGCTGAGCCAGCACGCCGCGCAACGTGGCCTCCAACGCTCGCGCAGCATCCCCAAGTCGCGTGTGTTCCTGCTCGAGCGCCAGAAGCTGCTCGCGGTGTCGCTGCTTCTCCGCCTCGAGCCGGTCGCGCTCCTTCTCCAGCAACTCGCACTCGCGCTGGCGCATGACGTCGCCGCCGCTCTCAGGCTGCTCGGCGTCTCTCTTGCTGCTCGCGCGTTGAGACGGCGGCGCCTTCGGCTGCTTCGACACGCCGCGGGCGACCGCGGCGCGCTCCTTCTCGGCAGCCACGCGCAGGCAGTCGCGAGTGTGCCGATCCTTCCGGTTGAGAGCGTCTAGCCGACTGCACCCGCGCGACAGCTCGCCCATCTGCTGCTTAAGCTGCGCCACGTCGTCCTGGAGCGTCGTCACCTCCGCGACAAGCTGGTTCTGCTGGACATACTTGACCTGCGCCTGCTGCATGCGGAAGTCCAGCTCCAGCCTCCGCTCCTGTCGCTTGTCGGCCGCGCACGCCTTGTCCTGCTCGCGGCCGCCAAAGCCCCGAGGCTGCGACGAAATGGATGGTTTGCACGCCTTGGCGCCACTGGATCCGATCGCGTGCAAGCGCTTGCCCAAGACGCGGTTCTCGAGCGACACCTGCTCCACGAACTTGGTGCGGTTGATGTCTGACGACGCCTTGTGTCCGTGCTTCCTGGCTCCGTGCTGCGGCGGCGTCACGCGGTTCTTCTCCTGGGCCTTCGCGTCGGCCTTGAGCTTGGAGCGCCGCGCGTTCTTCCACTCAAGCCGCTTGGCGAAGTCCACGTTCTCCTTGGCGACTTGGCGCTCGAACCGCTTCCGGTTGATGCCGCTGCTCGCGCTCTTGCTTGGCGCGTTGGGCTGCCTCTGGCGCGCCCACGTCTTCGCGCCCGCCTTGAGCTGCTGCTTTTGCTCGTCCCGCCGCGCTCTTGAGCTGTTCTTGGCGTCGTCGTGACGGCTGCGGTCGCTCTTGATCGTGTCTAACGACCGCGCGCACTCCAGTTGCCGGCGTTTTACCTCGTTCGTGAACGTCGGGGCGAAGTGGAACGCTACTACCAGCTCTGTGGCCCCAACGCTGCCGGAAAACGATGGCAACGACTTACCGGAACGCGTGCAAAGCCGCAGGCATCGCGTCATCGACGGTGAGCGCGACAGAAGTCCGCGCAGCAGATCCTGCAGCGACACCACTGCTTGGCCGAGGAACACGTTCTGCGCGCCGGTCTTCATCGAGTACACGGCGAACACGAGATCGCCCAGCACGCGGTCCCACAATGCCATCGACGAGGGCTTTGGGGGGACCAGGTCGAGCTGGAAATGCGAACTGGTACCAGCAGAAGAGGTAAAGTCGCTCACACTCCAGTCCTGCTCGTGCTCTTCCTCGATCCAGACCGGATCCGCTGACGGCGCAGCAATGGGCGTGGAGATCAGCGTCTGCTTGCACCGCAGCATCAAGCTCGACGCGCCAGAAGCATCTCCGGCCTCGGCAAACGAGACTTTGACGAAGGCGGTGGGCGCGTGGCCGCTCACTAGCGGAAGCTCGCTCGCTCGCAGGACCTTGCCGTACAACCGCCCGCACTCCGGGACAAGTCGATCCGCGCCCGGCGGAGACACTCGCGCCAGAAGACCTCCTTCTCGCTGGACAGCACACGTCTCAGGCACCTCGGACGCTGCGATCGATTGCTCTAGCTCGTCGTCAATGTCGCTCAGGTCTCCGATCTCACGAACTCGAAACGTCCGCGAAGGATCGCGGGCACTGAGTGCAGGGTATCGGCCGCTTTCTTCGTCTTCGCTGTTGGTATCGCCGTCCGACAAAACGCCGTCCTTGATGTCTCCGTTGTAAGGGCGGACCTCGACTTCCGGGTCGCTGTCGCAGTCGTTGCCGACTTCGTGGTCCGCTGGCGGCGCTTGGGGTCTCGGCACGGACATCGCCTCGGAGTCTTCGCCCGCGGCGTCGTCTACGTCTTCGTAGTCGTCGTCGTACGCCCCAGTCGGAGACTCGGGCGGCTCCAACGCCTCGCGATTAGCAGACCCACCTGCGTCGTCACCTCCATCCGTGCCGTCATCGTCGCCGCCATCATCTCCCTCATCTTCGCGCGTATAGTCAGCTCCGGTCCCAGCTTCACCCGCCTCACGCTCGTCTTCATCATGGGCGCCATCACCTTGAGCGTCATGATCCTGAAATCGGATCAGGTGAACGTCAGCCTCCCACCGCTCGTCGCCGTCGTCGTAGACCACAAAGTAGCCTTCATCGTCGTCAAAGTCTTGGACGTGGCCACCGAACCAGTCCTGCTCGTCCGGCCAGTACACCTGCACGCGCTGCCCCACACGCTCCATGGCTTGGCAGAGAGGTCTGCTGATTGCCAGTCGGGTGCTCGAGCGCGGTTGTTACCCTCCAACTGACGCGTCGCTTCATGCACCACGGCGATCCGACCGGTGACGCGTCCTGTCCGCCCAACTGCCGCTTTTGGTTATCGTGAGTGAAGAAACGGCTGCAAACATGACGGTTGTGAGCCTGATCGAGTCCTCAATCACCAGACTCCGGAGCGGCTACCACGACTCTTACCGTCGGCGTATCTTGAAGCCACGGGCCTCCGTTTGTCGATGTCAAAGCTGTGGCCTGAGTCCCGCATCCTGCGCGTTATTCTTGGCTCAGGCGCCACGATCTTTGTGCTGCATTAAGACGCAGGCGAGGTCAAAAGCGGCAGCATCGGCGCCGTATTTATAGCGTTCTTGTCGCGCGCGGCATCTCTTTCTGGTCAGCTCTCGGGTGCAACGCAAGCGGCAAGAGCAGCCTCGACTTCTGAGCCCCGTCGGATGCCAAGAATGGAGGCGGCGCTGGGGTCGACTAGGTGGAAGCTAAGACGTGATGCTGGCCTCGCGTTTGCTTCACCGTCCGTCCGCAGCGCCTCCGCCTCGCTCACTTCCAAATAGCTGCAGCGCCACCACAAGCCAGCCTACCAAGCGTTCCCTTCTCCGCGCCAGGCCTCTGGTCTTCCGGCGTCTCAGCCTCTCAATCGCCCACGCAACCAAGGAGCTGAGCGCGCTTGCACTGCTTCAGGCGTCGTCAACTTCTCGGCGAAACCATGGACTTCTCCAAGCGTATGCGGGACCTGATCCTCCCGCCGGCGCCGCCGACGATTCGCCCGAGCAGCAACTCGACGGCTGCGACCGGCTCGGCGCCGATCGTCGTCGGCGGTCAGGAGGCCCTGTCGGTCGCTAACGTCATGGACCTGAACGAGCGCCGTGGTGTCCGCCGCGCCAACATCAACGAGGGTGCTGTCGAGCCCGGAGAGCTGGACCTGAGCTCGCATGTGCGCGTGCCCAAGAACAACCAGACGCGCGCCATGATCGCCAAGGCGCTCAAGTCGCACTACCTCTTCACGGCGCTGGACCAGGCCGAGCTGGATGAGATGATCGACGTCATGGCCATGACCACCGTGCAGGCCGGCGAGGCGGTCATCGCGCAGGGCACGCCCGGCAACTGCTTTTACGTGCTCGAGAGCGGCAACTGCGACATCCTGGTGGACAACGAGCTGGTCGGCAAGTACGCAAACGGCGACGCGTTCGGCGAGCTCGCGCTGCTGTACAACTGCCCGCGCGCGGTCACGATCCGCGCGACAACGGGCTGCATCCTCTGGTCGGTGGAGCGCACGACGTTCCGCAAGATCATGGCGACGACCGCGTCGGCGACGCAACTTGCGCGCGTCAACTTCCTCAAGAACGTCGAGCTGTTGCAGCGGCTGAGCGACCACCAGCTGCAGAAGGTCGCGGCGGCGCTCAAGCTCCAGCGCTTCAACGACGGCGACTACATCATCCGGCAGGGCGAGATCGGCAACACCTTCTACATCATTGTGGAGGGCAAGGTGCGGTGCACATCGCGCGGAGCCGACGCGGCCGAGAAGGAGCTCATGATGCTGTGCCGTGGCAACTACTTCGGCGAGATGGCGCTCATGCTGAACGAGCCCCGGCAGGCCAACTGCATCGCCGTCGGGCAGGTGGACTGCTACGTCATGGACCGCGGCCAGTTCACCAACCTCCTGGGCCCGCTGCGCTCGCTGATCGACCGCCAGATGCGCATCCGCGTGCTGCGCAGCGTGCCGCTGCTGTCGTCGCTGTCGGACGACGAGCTCGACATCCTCGCGCACGCGCTCAACGTCGTGTGCTTCGAGGACAAGAGCGTCATCATCAAGGAGGGCGGCGCCGGCGACACCTTCTACATGATCTCGGACGGCAAGGTGAGCGTGCGCAAGACCGGGTTCGAGATCATGCAGCTGCGCTCGGGCGAGTTCTTCGGCGAGCGCGCGCTGCTGGCCAACGAGCCACGCGCCGCTGACTGCATTGCCCTCGGCCGGGTGGAGTGCCTGACGCTCCAGCGCGACGCGTTCGAGAAGCTGCTCGGCAAGCTGGACCACATCATGCAGCGCGAGATCCAGCGCCAGCACCTCGTGCAGCAGGCCGTGCTGAGCAACGCGCCGCCGAGCGGCAAGCCCGTGGCCGCCAAGAAGTTCCAGTTCAAGGACCTCGACAAGATCCGCACGATCGGCACGGGCACGTTCGGCCGCGTCATCCTCGTGCGCCACCGCCCGAGCAACCAGGCGTTCGCGCTCAAGTGCATGCAGAAGGCCAACATCGTCGAGACGCAGCAGCAGAAGAACGTGCTGTACGAGAAGGGCATTATCTCCGAGTGTGACCACCCGTTCGTACTCAAGCTCTTCGAGACCTTCTCGGACGCCAACCAGCTCTACATGCTCTTCGAGCTCGTGCAGGGCGGCGAGCTGTGGAGTCTGCTGTACGAGAAGTCCTTCAAGGTGGCCAAGGGCGCGTGCGGCGCGTTCGGCCTGCCGGTCGCTCGCTTCTACGCCGCCACGGTCGCCGAGGCGCTGCGCTACCTGCAGAAGATGAACGTGGCGTACCGTGACCTCAAGCCGGAGAACCTCGTCTTGGATAGCGCCGGGTACCTCAAGGTGGTGGACTTTGGCTTCGCCAAGCACGTGCCGTACCACCGCAACGGCGTGCTCTACGAGCGCTCGTTCACCCTGTGCGGCACGCCTGAGTACCTCGCGCCCGAGCTTGTGCTCAACAAGGGCCACGGCAAGGCGGTGGATCACTGGGCGCTCGGCTGCCTGCTCTACGAGCTCATCTCGGGCCGCACGCCGTTCCAGCACAACGACCAGAACAAGATCTTCGAGAAGATCCTGCAGGGCCGCAGACAAGTCAAGTTCCACCCCAAGTTCGACCCGGACGCCAAGGATCTCGTGCTCAAGCTGCTGGAGCCCAACCCGGCGCTGCGCATCGGGTCGCTGGCCGGCGGCATGCAGGACGTGCTGAGCCACCCGTTCTTCACCAACGCCAAGTTCGACTGGGCCGCGCTCGTCAAGAAGACCATGAAGGCCCCGTACGTCCCGATGATCAAGGACCCGTTCGACGCCGCCAACTTCGACACGTACTCGGAGGACGTCGGCGTTCGCCCGTTCCACGGCAAGGACGCGTTCGAGGGCTTCTAAACGCAGGAGGGAGGTCAAGAGGCCTCGCGGTCGCAACTCTAGACTGTATACAGATCGATTAGCTTTATGAAATATGTATAAGCCATTCACCAACCATCCGTGACGAATAGACATCAATCGATGATGATACTTCCCGCCTTTCGTTGACGTCCATGTTCGGTCAGGTTGAGGAGTCGTCGTTCTGGCAGGCTCATGCTTTCCGGACTGCGTACCTTTGTAAATCTCGATGGTGCGCTCGGAATCCGTCAGGGAAAACGCGATTGCGGAAGCCAGTCATCTCCAGCGGAGTCTTGCCGTGGTTATTCGTGATTTCCTGTTCCCAAAGCATAATCAGGACATCAACTCGCATTAGTAGGTCTCCTGTGAACCTCGGATGCACTAGACGCTGTTAATCGAGCAGTGCCCCTTACTTCTTCGTCCATCGCATCTTCCAGGATCGACGAGTTTTGTGCCTTTCATCGACACGGGAAAGAGAATAATGCTCGAGTCAGCACCAACGCAACGGATGAGAAGTCAAGCCCAAATTTACATTGCAGAACGCGTAGCTGTAGTGCAGAGCAGTGTTGCCATCTTGGTCTGTGCCTTGAAGGCGTCTCGCGCTTGGCTGACTCCCCAGAAGCGCCTCCAGCAATTGCTCGTCGTTGATTGCGGCAGCGATCATGATCGGAGTTATCCCCCATTTGTCGGTGGCATAAGGATTTGCTCCGGCGCGAAGCAGCAGGGATACAAGTTGCAAATATCGATCACGAGGTGGGTCTCCTTGGTGGGTGGCTGGGCGTGGCGTTCGCCGGTGTTTTGACGGATCTGACGGCTGCAGCAAGTCAAAGTATCCTTGGATCTGTGTGACAGTAAGGAATCATTGTCAGGACTGCTACGTTGACCTGTCCGTGCTGGTTACGCACTGGCTGCAGCAAAATAGTACCGTCAGGTGAAGCGGGGTCCGCATCGTTTGCATCGTTTTGTCCGAGACGAACGGGTTATCCGACGACGCTTTGGTTGTCCTGGCCGTCTTTCCCGACCGCGTTAGATGCAGCTTGATGCCGCCAACGTTACCACGGTAGCAAAGACTCCACTTGTTCTGCTTTGCGCACATTCATACCAAACCCAATGTCAGTAGCAAGCCAAGTCCTTTATTAGGACGAGGAGCGTGCCAACAGGGTGTGTCGTACGATGAGTAGTTGTCGTGTCTGCTCGTTCAGCGCTACTTCGACCGGTTTTCGCCCTCGATTATCGCCAGCGTTGGACAAACACCCCGCTCCCTCTTCCCAGGAGATCAAGAACCGAATGACCTCAATGTTGCCTCGAAGAGCTGAACAGCACATGACGGTCAACACGGTTCTACTAAAGACGATCACGAGCAACGTACGCTTACCAGCCAAATGCAGACCGTTCCGCCCGTTGTTGTCGACCGCTGCCATGTTGCACCCCGCGCTCATTAAGGTCTCGAGAGCGCCGACATTGTTGGATCGGCAAGTGAGGTGGAGCGGAGTGTTTCCTTTGGGGTCTCGAGCGTCAGTGTTAGCCTCATACTGGCACAAAGTGCTGACCATCTCTCCGCAGGTGCTGCCTCCGCCGTTACCCTCCCCAAAGTGCCTCGATTTGACTGCGAGGTGCAATGGTGTTCTGCCTTTTAGGCTCTTCAAGTCGACAGGGATCGTGTGTGGGGGATTCAGAAGCAATCTAGCGATTTCGATGTGGCTCTTTGTCCCTTCGTCCGCGCACACCTACGCCAGAATGGTTCAGACTGCCATCTTTGGGACCGGAGCTTTCGACAAAGCAGAAATGTGATACTCACATGTAGGGCTGTCCATCCGTTTGGGTCACACATTCTTGGGTTGGTGCCTTGCCGGAGAAGTAACTCAACGGACTTCAAATGTCCATACTTGGCAGCATCAAGCAGAAATGACGCGGCGTGTCCGTCTCGTGGCCCGGCTTGAACTCGCTCGAGCTCGGCGCAGGCAAGTATGCCTACTCCAAGATCCCATCCGCACTTGCTGTCATAGTCAGGGCCGTCTTGTTGCCGCGCGTGATACACTCGAACGTCTCGGCGCTCCAGTTGATGGAGAAGAACGTCCTGAACGACCGTCAGGCGGTTGAGACGCAGCAGACAGCTCACATCTTCTTGCTGGATGTGAAGCCCGAGGCTAAAGTACCACTTGATAGCATGGATATTGCTGACTTCGACAGCGACGTGGAGAGGCATTTTGCCCTCGATGTCTACAGCAGTATCTTCATCAGAGCGTTGTCGTACAACTGCAAGACACGGCTTCAACACGTACCTCGAGCGCAAACGATGTCGCTTTTTGCCCGAATCACTTCCATGAAATTCGGGTCGTGCTCGAAGACAGCGCACCCCGGAGCTGCAGCTGCCTGAAAGAGCAGCAGCGTTAGTTTTACTTCTGTTCTTTATGGAGCGCATGCGTATGATGCCCTTACATAGTGAAGAATCGACCGCTTGTCCTGATCCACGCAGCGGCAGATCGCCTCCCAGTCGTGCTGCTTCATTTTGATGGATTTCTGGGTCAGTTCCTTCACACACGGAGGCACCCACTCGCGCTTTCTCACATCACACTTCGATAGCAACCTGCAAATCAAGATTATGTGACAACGATCGTTTCCATCGCTGCAGCCTGCAGGTGCGAGGACTTACTTTTCGACGACTCCCTTCTCCTGCATGACCTTCCCGATCTGGTTTGCCAGTCGTCTCTCGTTGTAGCTGTTGACGTGACCGAACACTGCTCTCAGGATTGTGTGGTCGGTGCACAGAGCGCCGTAGTGATAGAGCGTCCGCTGGTCGGAGTCTCGGATGTCGAGCATTTCACTTGGGGAGCGCTCTTGAAGTATCTCCTCCAGCCTATCGGCATCCCGCACCAACACATAATGGAAAAGCTCGATGTCGCTGGTCTTTGGGAGACGTATTCTAGTGTTCTTCACCTGCGATCTGTTTGTAGGGCCAAAACGATTAGTGAAAACTCATACTAATGCCGTAAGAGAGCGAGCCGAACGTACCGTTGCGCCGCCTGCGCATCCTCGTTGCTTCCGCTCTCGTACAAATCATCCATCTCATCGGCACCGTTCGCATCAAGTTCTATGGTGTTGTCGTCGCTTGTCTGCTGCTTCTCGTCGTCACTGCTGTCGCCCATAAAGTCGAGCTCCTCCGAATCTGCTGCCTTGTCGAGCGCTTGCTCGCCCGGGTTGCCTCCTTCGGCCTTGCTAGCTTTCTCAGCGCGTGATGCCCCGTTCGAATCCGATGGCTGGGTAGATTCCGTGTTTGTGTTGCCGTTACTGAGCTTCACTTCATCATAAGTTCGCAAACCTGGCTTGCTATCGGTCTCCTCCTTCGTGGTACGTGAAGTGCCAATCTTGGTACTCTCGCCCTCCACCTGCGCGCTGGAAACTCTACTTTTTCCCAAAGCATCTGAGGAAACGCTGGGCTGTCGTGAGGATTCCGATTTGACTTTGCTGGCGGGGGCCAGCGGAGCCAAAGATTCCGCCTTTCTCGACGTCGGCTGCGTCGGAACGGGCCTCGCCACAGCGAACGCCGCGAGAGGAGACAGCGCCGGATGTGCACCCGCGTTGCAGGAGGAGGCCCCTACGCGGGCGTTCTCCTTCGCCGCGAACGCTCCCAGCGCTGCCGTCCTCTTACTCGTGCCCTCCATCTCCGTCACTATCGCCCGCCGTCGCAGTCTGTCCTCGGTGCGGAAACGACGCGCGTGGCCATCATGTTTGACAGGGTTGAAGTAGGAATGATGGTCACTTCAACCGACATCGGATGACTGGGTGCTTGCGTGGGTACCCAACTATCTTCCAGGCCGCCAGTCGCACTCGTCCTTCAACGCCAAGCGCGAGGTCGTGTCGGCGTCCTTCACACAATACGTGGGCGGCGTCACACGCGACGCCACGGGTGAGCACACGACGTTTGAGAAGGCGCGCGCTCGAGGTGGGCGAGATCGCCGCCATCGTGGAGAAGGACTACCGCAAGAGCGCTGAGCTCGCCAAGGCCGTCGCGATCGCACCACCAGCATCAAACCGGCAAAATCCCGTCCCTTGACGTGCCAGTGGACATACTTGACAATGTAGCTCTACTGTAGGTATACACAATTGGGCCATCTGAGTTTCCTCCGCGCCTGAAAAGAGTGCGTCAGCGTCGCATGACGATCTCAAGTCTATCAAGGGCTCGTTCGACGCCATCACTTAGCGTATGAAGCGCACACAGGCGCCGCCGCCGATTCCGACGCCGACGTCAGCGATAGCTACGCTGTCTTCGTCCACCGTGAGCAGCGGAAACGCAGTCAACGGCGGCGCCAATCACTCGGCCCCATCGTCGCTGCCACCGTCAATCGCTGTGTCGGCGTGAGAGCGATGACCGTGTCCATTGGCTCGACGGCGTCGGCAGTACCACACAAGTGCACGCCGTTCGTCTTGATGGTCCATCGATAGATATATAGCTTCCCTCCTGCGTCTGCTTACTCCTGTATCTGCTGCACCTACACGCATGCACGCCTAGTGCATCTCCGTCACCTCGTCCCACTCGTAGCCGAGCACGCGCGCCATGAAGCCCGACTTGGACTCCTTCTGCGCTGTGCGCATCTTGAGGACGGCGTGGCACGTTCGGCAGACGCGCTGCGGCTCCTTGGCTGGTTTGCTGGTGGCGGCGCCGTTGCCTAGCGCCGCGCCAGGGGAAGTCCTTGGGAAAGCGGAACAGCTCGACGTGAAGGACGAGCAGTCCGAGCCGCACACGCGCGGCGCCGTGCTTGACCAGGTAGTCCACGAGGCGGGACCCATTCTTGTGGTCGCGCGACACGGCGAAGTGCAGGCAGTTGTTCTCGTTGCGGTCCGTCAGTAAGATCAGGTTCTCGGTCTCCTCAGACTTGCACAGCTCCATCACAATCTGGTAGTGGCCCATGCGGACGGCGAGATGCAGTGTCGTCTGGTGGTGCTTGAGCTAGCGGAACAGCTCGTCCGCCTTGAAGCGCAGCAGGAGCTTGATCGCCGCGGTCCATATAGTCCATGAGCGCCGTGCGACCGTCCGCGTTCACAATGTTCGGCGTACAGCAGGCCTCCAGAAGCATGCTCGCGTTACGATGGTCGCGCGACAAGTGCAGCGGAGTGTTGCCGTCGTCGTCCTTCCCAGCACATCGGCCTCCCAGTCCAGCAGAATGTCCACCAACTCCACGTTCCCGTAATGTGAAGCTGTGTGAAGTGGCGTACGACCCCGCTGGTTGCGCACGTTGATGTCCGCGCCGTTCTGCAGCGTCTTCAGCACGTCCTGCTTGTAGCAACAGTTGGCAGCCACGTGCAGAACCGTGTCGCCCGGCTCCATCGCCACCTGTCGCGGGCCAATGTTCGTCGCGTCAAACTTGGCGCGAGGGTCGTCCAGGTCGGAGCTGAAGTCCTTTGTGAATCTGACGCGTGGGGGGGGGGGGGGGGGGGGGGGGGGGG